>PKRV01003045.1:284392-300640 GCA_003709505.1 Hyphantria cunea
TTGACTACTCCCGCATTAGGAATATACATTCCTGTGTCGCGGGGATCTTTACAAACATACATGAAACGGACACAAAGTACACCCAGACTTAGAACAACAATTTATGGATCACATCGGATTTGAACCCACAACACTTGGCGCAGTAGGAAGTGGCGTGGCGACCACTGAAACCACTAGGCCAACCGTGTAGTCAATTTCAAATTTCATTCGAGTCTACATTTTACTAATATTCTATCCTATTCATACTATTCCTCTAATATCAAAGTCAAGGTTTCTGAGGCTGCATAAATTTTTGTTACTCTATCATGTATAAATAAATATAAATAAATATTTCGGACATCTAACACACAACGCCATCTAGTCCCAAACTAAGCGGAGCTTGTATTATGGGTACTAGACAACTGATATGAATACATACTTTTTTTTTGTAAATCCATACATATTACACTTAGAAAACATCCAAACTCCGAAACAAATATTTGAAGATCTTACAGACACTTGGTCCGACCTAGGATTCGAACCCGAGACCTCATGGACAGCAGTCGCGTAAGATACCACTGCGCCACCGAGGCAGTTAGTGTGTATAATATGAACGTTCACAGTAATTTAACTGAAACATCAAAATAAAACATAGGCTACCATTTACCGCGAAAACTCTCATAAGCTTGGGCGGAGCCGCTGATCAAAAGCTAGTCTTTCATAAATGAATTTAATTACCACGTTAGTGAAGTTGTATGGTCTTTATACAATATACTGAATGTATAAGGTTTAGCTAGTGAAGCTTTGCCCCAAAGTTAGTCCTGCCTCGTCAAGGTAAAGGTGCTGTGTTGAAACTTAATATTTTCATTAAACAGAGGTCTTGAGAAGGCTCTTTGTTTACAGTGATAAAACAATATGTAATTTGTAGTTGGTTTAGAACTTTGTTTCTTAGATACTCCTTAGTATATTATAAGTAATATTTACATAAATCCGTGAAGCAAAAACATGATGCCCCTTTAAAGAAAATCATGCAAACGGATTTGTAAGAAATTTGGCACAGTTGAAGTAGAATTTGGAGTTTAACATTATGTTTCAATTTCGATAACTGGGCTACTACTAATATATAAATGTCATAATTAACGAAATATAAAGAGGAAAAAATGGGTGTCAAATATTATTATCTATATATAAAAATGAATGTTTACATGTATGTCCTTATAGAATCGTAAACGTCGCATTTGATCTTTTCATGATCTTCACCAAAGTGTTGTGCATGAGCCCACAAAAGTTTCTGAGCTGTTACGACCAGCTTTGCCCCGCAGCTTTGCCTTCGGTTGTCAACCCACCATGGTTTTGCGGCGGGGTGGTGTGTCGGAATCGGACCGACTAAAACCACACGGTGTGACTCTCTGTGCCTGAGATGGGAGGGATCCGGGAATCACTGTTATTAACACATCCGGACGCCTCCCAACTCTATCGCTCGAGGTCCAAGACATCAGTCACCTGCCTTCTGCATTCAATCTATTTTAACTACAACCATTATTCTTCAATCGTGAATCATCATGCAGTGTCTCCAATTTGAAACTGTTTACTCCAATAACCAAAGATCGTTTGTACTTCAGTTGCAGTTGTAGTGAAAAATAGTATTTTTATGAAACGTCATTATCATTACTTGCCACCGAACTTACAGACTAGTCGAAACGATTTAAGCCTAATACGACATTTTAATCTCTTAACATTACATGGGGATCCAATACGCCATCATATCTCTGCCGCGTATACTATAGCTATCATAAAGATAACAAAACAGGAGGGCATTAATACCCATGACGGATTATCTAAAGCGTTCGTACCATGTCTGATTTATGGGGTTGCGCATTCTATGTCCAGCAAGGGATTTACTTCCACGGAATATTATTTGCAGCAATCTATATAGATGGTGGACAAAGTGTGCGTTTAGTTTGTGCCTGATTATTTGCTCGAGTTGTATTGTGTACAGGATATCTGTAAATTGAATTTTTATTAGCTATCTTTGTATAATGTTTTATATACGAGAGATGGAAAAATTAACGAAATATTTGTTGTGTTTGTATTCTCTATTGGGTTATATGGTGACAGAAAGGGTAAAGGTGACATAGCGAAAGGGTAGATAAGGTAGTATGATGTTATTCGATTTTTAATTACTGACACATAGCTAGACAGTTGTAGCACGTATCGATGTAGGTTTTCGTTTAGTTTCAAAGTTGTACCTATTTTTTTTATGAAATGACCCCTTTCGCATTAAGAATATAAACACCGTATCGCGGGGTACTTTAGAAACATACATAAAATGAACAGAACACAACAACAACAACAATTTTTGGAACACACACCCAGTGTTTTTCCATATGGGATTGTAACCAACAATACTTGACGTAGTAGAAAACGGCGTGGCGGCCGTTTTTAGCACTAGACCAACCATACAGTAACAAAGAAACTAATCGTAAAAGAAGAGAGTTCAATATTTTTCTGAAATACATTTCGCTGCAAATAGTTTGCTCGGGCTCAACGGACCATGTTGTGTATCATTCGGAAATAATCTTTGAGATATGTGTATTTGTTTACCTTCAGTGCTAGTTTTTCCTGGGTGTTTTTGGCAGGCTTCTGTGAAATTATTGAGGAAAAACTATCATTCGGAGATATAATGTCCACACATTATATTACTAAATGGTTGGTGTAACACAACTTTATCTTGCAACATTGGCAACGGCCCAACACCATCAAAATAATGCGTGTGATGGATTGAGTGACTAAGTTTTTTTTTTTTAATAATACCCATGTTTATTTTTGTTGAAGACTTTCCTCCTTTCCTCCAAAATTCCTCCTAATACAGACATTATTTGTTTAACAGGAGGTTTCAACATCTCTTGTACCTTGTTTATTTGCTAAGAAAAACAAACTATTTTAAATTTGAACTCTGACAAATCTCTATGCTCAGGTATCATAGACCGATACAAGTTATTTATACATTTAAATTAAAAAAAAAACTGAATATTTGTAAATAGGGTTTTTAGTAGAGGGTTCACTTAAATTATGTAACTATTAATGTTTGGGAACGTAACCAATCGATTACAAGTTCTACTCTTAGCTTACTAGACTTTAGAGATAACAAGAACTTAGAGAGTAACAGGCAATAACAATAGGTTTCTCTATTACATTATTGTCCAAAAAATATATTGTTAATGGTTTAAGTGTGCGTCTTTCTGTTATTAAAATTAGAAGTTCTGAATGCTTTTTATGTGATATGGTGATGTTCCATTAGCCAATTTCAGCCGTAAAGGCCAGTCTCAACTGAGACCAGCTAACTACGCAGGAGATATTATTGTGCACAAGTGTACGCGCAAATACAGATGCACTCTCTGTTCTTTGACTGACAAAATTCAATGGGACGCCTATTCGACACTATCTGGTACAGATCAGGCGCAAGATCGACGGTTATTCTTGTTCTCCAAAGCACGGATGACAAAACCCCAAACTTCAAAGCTCTAAGCAAATTTTGAGCATATTTGCAATCAATAACAATTTTTTGCCCGACCCGGGATTTTAACCCGAAACCTTGTCAGCAATCGCATACGCCAATCGCTAGACCGACGTATGGCCTTAACATTCTCCTGGGAGGAGATCTATGCCCAGCAGTAGGACATTGTGAGTTGTGGATGATTGATAAACCCGTAGACCGATCAGTCTAGCGGTTGGCGTATGCAATGATACGATGATGCGGTTGGAGTTAGAATACATTAATTCGTTACCTGTCTCATTAGACAGGCAACCAATTAATGTATTCTTAAATTGAAAGCATCAAAGTAAAATCAATTGTCAATATGTTTGCCTACATTTCCCAGAAATAAATAAAAAATAAAATATAAGTATAAGCATTCTAAATTTATATTTATTCTTATAAAGAAATCGACTAACAACAAATTATGATAGTCAGGTAAAAAAATCATTTTCAAGTAAACAAGCGTCCGGAAAACTTTTAATGACAAAATGAAACTTTATTTCTAACAAAACCAGTTTAAGACAAGATCCCGAACATGCCTTCAACAAGTCTAAGTATGTTATCGTTTTCGCAAGTCACCTTTAGCAAAATTTCGTACCCGGTTTGATAGCAGCCCGCATCCGTCTAACTTGCCTGATTTATTGTACTGAACGGTAGGGCTATTAATTTGATAGCTTGTTATCCGCCGTCGAAACATTTTGTGCTTTCGGAGATTCTGAAGTTTTGTTTTGGTAAATAGGCACTATTGATTCAGTTTGTAATGCAGAATGCTCTTCTAGAGGTAGTGAATGTGATTGAAACTGTAAACACTGTATACGATTAAAAAGGAATTTAATACAATCTTATTGATAGTTCAAGAGATTAGTGAGTGAGTGATATACGCAAAAAAGTCTCAGGTTTATTATAAAAAATAAATATCAAAAGAGTTTATTTTCGTTAACAAAAAAATAA
This sequence comes from Hyphantria cunea, assembly GCA_003709505.1. Taxonomy (NCBI): domain Eukaryota; kingdom Metazoa; phylum Arthropoda; class Insecta; order Lepidoptera; family Erebidae; genus Hyphantria; species Hyphantria cunea. The sequence goes on from PKRV01003045.1 coordinate 288,861, forward strand.
TGGCGTACAATAAAAGTTGGACTCTCCTTATAAGCAAAAATGCATGTATTAGGAGGGACCGCTCTCAAATATCAATAAAAATGTGTTATTCATTTTACAACAACGTAGTTCCATGCACTAAAAATTATATAAAATTACAGAAAGAAAAACAAAAAAAAATAATTAGTTTTGTGTTTACTTACTACTTACTTAAAACAAAAATATTTAATATTAAATAACTGAAGAAAGCTACAGGAATATGGTGCTTTAACATGTTAACTTATTTTTGGGTATGTGTGTGTGTCTATTTAATGAAAGTGAGTAACCTGATCCAATTCAATATTGCTCTTTTGCAGTCGTCGTATTGTCTAGATAGCAAACGTTGTTAATTTTGAGGGACTTGTGCTACAATATATTTATTTCTTTAAATTAGAAAAACCGCATTATAAGAAAGGGTTCTATGTTTTCTGATGTTTATAAAGTATTGACATTATTAGGGCACGCTGAGCTCTCTCTACCTCAATACGTCGACTTTTTTCCGGGCCTCCATAGGAAGGTATCCAGTACTGCTACACCGACTAGAGCAAAGCAACATATATCTCATTCAAGAGATTCCTTGCAGAGCCCAATGGCTCTGTTGTTCCTAAAACAGTAACATGCAGCAATCTGCATGTTACTGTTTTAGGAACAACATATCTTAGTGTTTTGAATACCTTAATTTTTCTTATTATGTTGTGACTAGTTTAACGTGAGGATACCATGATAATCTTTGGTCAACAACTACTCCAAGATATTTAATTTGAGACACTTTACTGATGGAAGGACATGTACGAAGTTTATTTCTATCACCACATGCATGTATTCGTAAGTCAAAATTATCATTCGACTGGGAACTATTACAAATACTGAAACACGTGTATTTTAGTTTTTGAGTGTTAAAGGTCAGTAGATTATTTCTTAACTACATCGCCATATTAGATATACCCTCAGCATTGTGTTGAACCTCACTCCAAGAGTGACCAGTGAAGACTACTGAAGTGTCATCGGCATATGAAAAACATGCGCATTTTTTTATTTTTATGTCATAAATATCATTTATATAAATTAAGAACAGAGTGAGACCTAGCACGCTCCCTTAAGGAACACCATATGTCACGTCGGCGTCGGCACAATACACTTACCCATTTTCACCCTCTGTTTACGTTTTGAAACGTAGCTTTTAAACAAATTGGAGGTTGTACCCCTAACACCAATGTATTCCAATTTTTTGGAGGAGTAGGACACAGGCGTTATATAGTTGTATAGATTTCTAAGTCTTTAAATGCATCAAACATAAATTCATTTAGGACACATAGGAAAAAAAGCTTAAAATCAGAAAGTTTATGAAAGAAAAATCTTTGGTACATAACACTCTCAGCTATACATCATTATATTTAGCCTATCGTAGTCCACTGTTGGACATAGGCCTCTCTGATTTCAGGCCACTTAGTTCGATCTATGGCTTGTCGCATCCAGCTTCTGCCAGCCGTCCTGCGCAAATCATCACTCCATCCTGGCCTGTGGACGTCCTACACTACAAAAAGACAACGTACGACGTACTACGCAGATACATGCATCACAATTATTATTATAAGCCTTTACGAAAATTCATAGTGCAAAAACACACTGAATACATAAGTCCGATCCAATAAAAGAGTTTGTATTCATAATTAGATGTATCGAAAGAATAATTTATATGAGTAATTGTTTCTTATTTAGACTGTGTAGATAACAGTTATTCAGAGCTGAATAACTTGCCATCAGATCAATATCTTGAAAAGTGTCTGTGCTATGAACTCTATTTGTTGAACTAAGTTAAGTTTGGATCTGACGGAGCCATCCAAAAGCCCTAGATAATTAGAAATCGGTAAGGTACACATTGGAAAGTTGGAGTTGGATGGAAGTTTGGGAGAGTTCTATTTTGCTGAAAAGAGCCACGCCCATAAATTAGTTATTTCGCATACTTGTTAGTAGAAACGATTTGTTAATGTGTATGACTTTAATATGATTTTTAAGTTTATAATGATTAAGGTTTTGCGCACAATTTACGTATCAAGTAAGCAAACATCTTTTATCCGATAATCTTGAGCGAATCATTAACAAATTTTAATAACTCTCTAATAAAAATAGGTTTTAGAAAAGCCCAATGATCTAGAAGCTTCTCAATAGTCCGTCTTAATGTAGGTCGCCCTGCTGCGTTGTTGTATTATTTGCGTTCACAAAGAGTATATTGAGTATGTTGACCACTATTTAATTCTACTTACGTTCTCTATTAGGCAGAGTGTAGTCACTTTGGCAGGCTCATATATAGAAAAAAGAGATTTTGGCTTGCTATACTACTACTAAAAACCGCACACCATCTCGGGTACTAGAAGCCGGCGAAGCAGGTGTACCCTCGAAAGGAGATCCGACCGTTGAACCGTTACCGTTTTTTTACTATTATTTTTTTTTGATTTATACTACGCCGGTAATACTGTTTGGTTGATTTTTCAAGTTTTCATTCTCTGATGATCTCTATGTTTTCTAGTGGAATTTTGTTCTTTAAACAATTACCGGCACCAAATGATTGTAGAGAAGTAACTAATGTACTAGATACAAATCAAAATATGTGAAACCGAGAGGTTTTCAAAGGTTACCATTAAGTACATTAGAAGCTTAAAATTCATATGATTTGTCTTCTAACAATAACTTGTTTTACAGACCCTTCAAATAAGCCTTCTTCAGTCACAGGACTCTAAGAGCAAATAAATTATTTGTACATCACAAAATTTAGTACTATTTGTCGAACCATACGGAAAGTAATGAACTAGACAAAACTAATTTGATACTAATGATTTCTAAATTTTGGGTTATTTTTTTTATTACAGGTACAAAAACATTAAAGAAGTTACTGTATTGGTATTTTTTTTAAAAATGAATTATAAATTCAAATCCAATAAAAAATAAAATCCAAGCGAAATTAACTTATCGTCCACGAAAATCCCTGGCTAACTAAATTTCATAAAAAAACATTGGGGTAGTTTTTCGATATTCAGATTATATTTATACAAGAATTGCCGTATTGAAGGTATCAGATAAATGTATTAGATTTAAATCTGATGATGTATTAAATAAGATCAATAAATATTATCTACCAAATTATATCCAATCATTGAATACTGTATTCACAAAACTCATATGAAGATGTGTGAATATATGCAATTAGTAGGAGTTCCTATCTACAATGACCACAGTAATCTTGCATGACGGCACTGATTGATTAAGTAACCATTCACACTTTGTCCATCAACACGAAAGTCCACTTGACCGTAATGTACCTCATTTAATTTGCTTCCGAACACGGCAACATGAATTAAATAACAATAAATTCCCATTCTTATGCTATTAAAAGGTAAATGGCACTGTTAAATGAGTTAAACAACTGAAAAGCACACAGTCCCGTTAACTCGTTTCCGTCCTTAATTCACATTTATAACGTGATACATTATTTGTACAATAGTCGTTAATACACAAAGTACACAATGGGTATTATAACGGGTTGGGGTATTTTTTTGGTTTCGGTGTAATGGGTAACCCATTGCGTTTATAGTCCTTAAAGTATAGCTTGATCTCCGTGAGTTCTGTGAAAGATGGCTATGAAACCGCCGAAGTTGATCAAAGTCAATCAAATGAACAGGCAATTGATTGACTTTATACTGCATCATAGTTTTTAAGGCGATAACGACTAGACGTATCGCCTAATGGTAAGTGATTATCGCTTCCCATGGACACCTGCAACACCAGAGGCTACAAGTTCCTTGGCGGTCTGTTAAGAAGGAGCGCACTCCTTCTTAACAGACCGCCAAGGAACTTGTATCTTTTCTTGAAGGTTTGAAGGTCGTATTGGTCCGGAAGTTATTGCATACGACAGTTCATACTACAGTTTAGTTATGTGAGGCAGTAACTTTCTCAAAAGGCGCACAGTTGTGGACTGCCAACCATATTTTTATAGAAACATATTCTTTACGTATTTTAGAGCCCATTGTAATGTGTAGGCTTAGTTTTTACAACATCATCACCATCATCAATACCTTTAATATTTCACAGCTAGATATAGGCCTTTCCCTACCAAAGAGCTTTTGATGTACTATACTACCCTATGAGGCATTCATAGTACAGTTGTACTTGGTGATAAGAAACTATAACCGAGGGTAAGCAACGACGGCCCAGTCACCTGGATGGGTGATCGCTAATGGTACCACGAGCGTCTCCGTGATTCGGAGGTCACGTTATTTAGTTGGTTCCGATTGTCATCATAAGAAAGCAGTCGTGAAGCTAAGTAGGAGGCCTTGGGGCGGCTTAAAAATACCTAACGGCAAGATTATGTAACCACAACCCCGCATTTGGCCAGCGTGGGGACGTATGGCCTTAACTATGTCCTGAGAGGAGACTCGAGGCCCACAATGGGATATTATGAGTTGTGAGTTTAACAACCTTAGACGAAACGATATGGTTATGTATCAAGTTTTCTTTCTCCTTGCAATGATGTTGACCTAAGTAGTTTGTTTCTTAGTCGCCTCATTCGACTCCAATGAGATACGCTTGGGTTGGTGGAGAGTTTATATTATATCACCACGTGGATAGCGTCATGCATAAGTAATAAAAAAAGCTTTGTTAGCTCCATCAAGGGTTTGAAAAATACTAGAAAGTATTCGTGCCACATCAGTAAAAAGTGCGCTACTTTGATACGAACCGTACTGGACCCAAAACTTTTTGATTTATGATCTTCAGTCTAGGGGACGAACGATTCGATTGAATACGAACGGCTGAAAGGTATTTTTATATGGGTAATACGAGTTGGATAAAAAATGAGATTGTGTAAAACAAGGGGTATCAATGAATAACGAAGTTGGCGTTAGTACTATCTCAGATGGCATAAAGGATAGACAGTAACTTTTGAATGCTTTTTAACTCCTTTTTTGCAGAAATTATAAGGCTTTCTTTCTCCTTATCTATATATATTAAAGAATGTAGTGTTAGTTACACTATTTATAATTCAAAAACGGCTGGACCGATTGGTACTTTTAAGCTTTCGGGTTTCATGATAATGTAATCATTTTCACGGGAATTAACGCGATCACTTATTTAAAGGTATTACATACCTCAGATTTGGCTGAAAATTTATTTTATACCTTACTAGCTTTTGCTCTCGGTTTTAACCACGCAGTAATATATATTTTCATCCCAAATTTTACTCCATTAGGGGTGGCATTGCCGAAATTCCTTTCCTCACTTACGTTATATAAAGCACCTACATCCAAAATTTCAGGATTCTAGGTTCAGGGTTTGGGCTGTGTGTGGATCTCTGGGTATCTTAGTCAGCCACCTTCCATTATATATATATATATATATGTATATATATAATAGAAGGTGACATGACCCAAAAAATTAAGAATTATTTAAACACACCTTAATAAACAGCTAAGATATATTTCCTACAGTTATTTCTAACAGCTATTTTTATTTATCAATTAAATTCATCAGAAATATAAGTAAGCAAACTAAACTATGAAAACATGAAATTTTAGTAGTTTACAAATAAAAATACAAAATACTCGTTGAATAAACTAATTGAATTAAGTGTAAAGGTGTATTAACCTAGTCGTAAAACGCGTTTATTGCGTTCTGTGTGTTTAATCTTTACAGGCGAGGGCTGCTATCGAGTCTTAAAATATGGCCCTTTGTATTATTGAAGTCGTAAATTTAAAATGTTTTATTTGAAAAATGAAAACCCCAACGACAGTTGGGCGTAAAATAAGGGTGAATTACTATATTATGTTAATGTATTTGACGATTATCAAGATGTACTTTAAAATTTAAATATTCAAATTTAGGGAGGTGATACTATCGGGATGAGGTACTGTTTATAGCTTTAACAGGTAACACTACGGTGTGGTAGACTTTCAACCAGTTTCATGTCATAAGAGTTATGACCTCAGCTGGCAAGAAATATCTTCTTTCAAGGTTATAACTATACAAATCCCACACACGACCGTATGATCTCAAGCTGGGTAGATCCTGTCTTAAGATAAAGGACAACTTAAAGACAAATCTGTAGTTAAAAGACATCTTTAGTTATCTTGCAGATAAGTTGACATTGCTCTATCCGGGACTATATTAGAAATCGGTCAAACCAGCCAATATAGTTACTGGTTATCATGTCACAATATGCAAGCTGTACTTGAAAACTAGATTTACTTTGCATAATATATTATGTACTAATTCTTTCGACAACACACAATTTGCATGCACATGCAAATTGAGTAAAACAATATAGGTAAAACTTTAACAAATATTATGGTCCTGACATATGTTTGCATGTATTATACATTTATACAATGTATTTTATTTTCTATTGCTTATGATAATGATGAAATGTAGTTTCTTTTGGATATATCCAAGTACAAAGCACACGTTTAGTTTTGTTTCTCTTTGAGTTTCCTTTTCCCATAGAATGTTTGTTTTGAGCTTCAATTACCTCATTCACAGATACGCACACGATTCTTTCTCACTAAATATAGCTCTTTTGTTTTTATTCATAAACTGCATCGGTGGCGTAGTGGTATCGTATGCGACTGCTGTGCTTGAGTTCTCGGGATCGATTCCCGGGTCGGACCAAATGTTTGTATGATCTGCAAGTATTTGTTTCGGAGTATGGATGTTTTGCTATGTATAATACGTATGTATTTAAAAAAAGGATATAATAAATGTATTTATTTCAGTTGTCTAAGTATCCATAACATAAGCGTGTGTTAGATTTCTGAAATGATTATTTATTCAAATTTATTACTGATTGGCACAGAATTAAAATTATTAACTGTACCTGTTCAATACTGACTAAAATTGAAACAACCAATTCTCACAGATAGAACTGAGAGTCCTATTCTAATTCATGAATAAATGAAAAGCCACTACATGAAGATGGACGTTTTCTATGTATAATATGTATGTATTTCCAAAAAAAAGTCTATATGTATATATACCAGTTGTCTAGTATCCATTTTTTTATGTTTGGAAACCCCCTCGGGCCTTCACCCCACCGGAGCTTGCGGCAGATTGGTGGGTCAGAACTGAACCGACTAAAACCACACGGTGTGTCACTCTGCGCCTGAGACGGGAGAGATCCGGGAACCGCTTTCTTACGCCATCCGGACCAGTTGTCTAGTACCCATAACACAAGCTCAGGGCTAGATGGCGTGGTGTGTTAGTTGTCAGAATTTTTGTTTCCATTTCAGCTTTCGAGTTCGATTTTAGTTTATTCGTGTAACATGTCAGACATCGAGGAACTATATTACTTACTCAAGACCCGTTGTACCTGCTTGTCTGGAGTTAAGAGAGACAGTTCCTTAAAAGTACAAAAACCAGTTTCTCACACATATTATCGCTTGCTTCATTTGTATGTTTCGATTTTTCAGATTTCTCTTACTTTTCTTTGAGAGAAAAATAATTTAGCTATTTATTATTGTTACTATTCACACGCCGAAAAGCAGCGAAAGAATTTATTTACACCTATGAAACTACACATTTCTCTCGTGAACCGAAATATTGCTGAAATACTTTGAAAACCATTTATCCTTTAGGTTTAATTAGTGAGTACATACTTCGGAATAAAATATACTTCATCAAGTCTCCATGAAAGTAACTGACGAAAGGTATATATCCAGTAGTGAGTACATTTATTTGACTTGGATTTGAATTGAAACTGTAACCTCGAGTTAGGCAGTCAGAATCATTACATACTACTAATTTAATAGGTCAATCGAAGAAGAGAGATCATATGAGAATGACCCGCATTATATAGGTATAATAATTTATTTACCACCAAAAGTTTTCCATAGGTTAGCAAAACGAATTTCAAGAATAAATAGATTAAAACTTCGCAACTCTCATCCTTCCTGTATACGAATATGAATGATGTTCCCCCGCATTACCATAGCAATCTACATAAAAGTGTTCGCGTCTAAAATTACAGTTTCACACGCTCCGACAGTAATCTGTGAATAGATGCACTTGTGTTTTCGTTTTTATTTTAATAACAGGTTGTGCTGTGGTTTCGTTAGAGTCTTTATGTTATTAGAACTTCAACTTTGTAGGTGTACTCAAAAGAGAACTCTATCTCATACAAATAAAACACTTGAGCGGATAAGCTTTTTCTCACAGCACTTTATAAAGACGACCAATATCCAAGGACTCTTTGTGGTTTGCTTCTGCTAGAACTACGAATAGATCTATCCTAACCGTCTTAGGGTAAGAACTTACCAAGGCTGGAGAACATTATTGTACAGTTCAACCTCTTTTAAGTCTTTAATAGAATGATAAAAATGCCACACATTAACAACGAGATCAATATAGTACATTTAATTCGAACAGAGATTCAATGTAAATCCATGAAGTAGAAGATATATACATATATTTTTTTCACTTCTCTTTATACACTGGAAGTTAATTAAAGCGGTACTTGTTCAATCATCTTACATTCTATAGCTTAACGAATAATAATAAGCAAAGACAAATAACTTCAATTGTCAAATTACATTATAGATTTCTGATTAGACAAATAATATCGTAGGCGTTTCAAAGACATGTAAAACGATCCAGGCCACACCCAAGTACTCTCTACGCAAATTTCTATGAAATATGTTTTTGCTAAGCCGCAACCAAACATGCGGGAATTTGCCGAATACCGATATATTGCTGGGGGACGAGTACTCGGCGTCGCTAAGAAGCTTTCAAGCACAAAGTTCAATTCAAAATCTTTTTAAACATCTATGTTCATTTGTTTTCAAGGCGGCAACCTTAATAAGCTAATAAGAGGAATGAGGTGAGGACTAACCAAGGTGCACAGCGAATAAAACAATTGGCTCAGCACACAAATCATGCAAGTATGTTCGTGTTTTAGAAATTAAAGTGTTAGATTTTGATATATTTATGTAAATAATAATTATTTTCGCGGAAATCACTGGCCGTGGTCACAGGCTGTCTGTCATGTTGTGACAGTGCAACCTGGTGGAAACTTCAAGCAAATCAGAGGCAAATAATTGGTCACGTTAATTCCCGTGAAAATAATTATTATGTCATGAAACGCAAAAGTTTAAAAGTTAGTACATTTATTTACATTATATTAATTCTTATAGTATGAATTAAGGATATGACATTTAACCAATTACTGCCAGCCCTCTTACAAAAGCCGAACCGTCAACTGGATGCAGAAAGTTCGGGCTCTGTGATGTTCCTTGGGAGAGGCCTGTCCAGCAGTTGACTGCAACGGACCGATATTAATGATGATGAATGATTTAACTCTCAATATATTTACATAATAGAACTTCGCTAAACTCAAGATAGTCTTAAGTTATATTCACGTGGATTAGTTTATTATACTGCCGCCCATTGAGTCCTATCCTCTACAAAATTAGGGGGACTTAAATGTGAAAACCGAAATCTAATTGGAATTATTTATAGAGAACATCTGTAAAGTAAATGTAAAATGTAGTAAAACTTAAACGTGTGAATTACGAGTATATTATTTTCAGACAGATTATACTAATAAATCTTTTGACATACAAAATTTAGTTCTACCCAATGTATTGTAAATAAAGCTTCTCATCGCAGAAAGCACCTGTATCCAGCTAATATTTAGCTGAAATAAATTTAAGATAACTAAAATAAATTAAACCACAACTGAAAACAACATTGTTATCAGTGACAACATAAATAGTCTATTCATTGGAATTTATTGAGAATTCATTTGAACTAATCGTTTTAGGAATAAACTTTATTTAGACTGATTTATCTTTAACTAAGCCTGATGATGAATATTTATTTTTTAGGATTATCTATCAATTTTAATCACAACAGAAATAGAGTGATTTTATCGTGGTAGAGCCACGCTGATTTAGGGCAAACGGGGCGGCACGAGGCAGAACAACCCTCTAAAAAAAAACCAACCCAAACTGACAGCATTCGTGTACTCGTATTTCGTTGGTGCTGGACACCATGCTGCAAAGTTGCATTGCCTACATTTACAATGTCTTTGGTGACTCTTAGATTATGCTCATGATTTTTATCAGGTGGAGTAGAGTTACTCTGGCAGGCTAATGTATATATATGAACACATTAGTAGTGTGTAAATATATACAACTATAAAGAGTATTGATCCCATGACTAGTATGGCGAACAGTGGTGGAGTCATGTTACAGTATTGGGCCTGTTTGGTCGGACAGCACTGTAACACCAGTTTTGAACACTTACTTCATTGTTTTTACGTAGTGAGAGGGCCTGTAGGTGGTTCGAGGTACGTTGGGGATCCAGAGTGTTTCGTGGCAGTCAGGAGGAAAAAAAAGGGTGAGCGGGGCTCACGGGTATCTTTATTTAAGAATTCTGTTGGAAGTGTTATGCAGACATCAAGAGAACAAATACTGAGTATATGATCTGTAATTTTGACCTATTTAGCTCTTATCAATACCACTATTAAGCTTGACGGTACAGATCTCCCGCAAGTAAAATCTGTCAAATACTTGGGCTCGATTATCTCTGAAAAAGGGACAATTGAAACTGACATCATATACAGGACGAACTCCAGATGGAACCAGTTGTGTACGCCAACTAAGTTCTTTTTGATAGTAAAAAACCTATTAAGACTAAAGGTTGTTTTTAAACAGTGGTAAGACCAGCTTTACTGTCTGGTTTTGAGACAGTAAAAATTATAAAAAAAATAGATATGACAGTTTTGCGATAGGTATGATGATGGCATAAATGTGTTTATTACTAAATACAATTAAAAAAAATTGGTCTGGTAATCAGATGGGTGTAAGTCGATAAAATTGGTCTGGTAATTAGATGGGTGTAAGTCGATCTTCACTGGCTCTAGTACTTGTTACATTCATTTGTCATAAAATTGATAGAATCGAAATTCAGATGATAAAAACTAAAATTGCTTGTTCAAAGTAACTCCATCGATTTCGTAGCTATCTCTCTGTTTAAGCTACATTTCAAGAATTTTAATAACATTATTTGCATAAACGTAAATAATAGAAGAAAATATCGCTAAATAAATATATACTTACTTGGTAACAAAAAGACTCAAGTCACAAATACAGACATTCAAAATTAAAACGAAGGGCCCAGAATATTAATGATTAAAATCTTATTTATTCTGTTCCAAAGCTCGTAATATCTACATTTTAATTAAAACTTCAACTGATCGAGAATATTTTGTGGCTGTAAGAGGAGCCCCACGGTGGTTAAGCTCAATTAAGTAATTACTGTTTTCGATTTCTTCAACGCTATACCGATAAAGATAAAAGCTCGTCGTAAATTATAAGTAAATATGTAAATTAATAAGTTTCGCAGATAACTAATTCTATTACTTTGTAATTACGTGGCAGAAACGTTCAAGCATATATTTTTGGTTCATAATAGTCTTCGAAAAACCTTTAAAATTTTTATAGCTATCAAATAACTGCACGGTTGGCTTAGTGGTTTAAGTGGTTGTGGGCAGGGCGGCAGCACGGGACCCTTTCCTTCCGACTGACGCAGGTGCTTTCCGGGCACGGTTGCTTCGGGAAGTACCTGCACTCGGTCGCGCGGAGGGAATTGAGTCCCGCCTGCCACCACTGCGACTGCAGTGAGGACTCGGCCCAGCACACGCTGGCCGCGTGCCCCGCTTGGGCGCCGCAGCGTCGGGCCCTCACTGCAGTCATCGGAGGAGATCTCTCGCTGCCGGC
>PKRV01003045.1:301235-399371 GCA_003709505.1 Hyphantria cunea
AAAAAAAAAAAAAAAAACGCTTTGTGTGATCCACAAATTGTTGTTCTGTGTCTAGGTTTTATTTGTGTCCATTTCTTGTATGTTTTATAAAACCCCCTGTGACACAGGATGTATTTTTCCAATGTGGAAGTTGTCTTAAAAAAATAAGAAGTATTATTTAATTTTCACCGAGTTTTGAGAGCAAAAAGACTGAAAAGCAACGACGAGCAGCTATGAGCGGAGGTGTCCACTTACCATCAGGTATTTCGTTTACCATATTTTACCAAATAATAAATCTAATCTATAGTAATATTATAAATATCAAAGCGTGTCGGTATGTCTTTTACCTAGTCATGTTTTAGCCTCTAAAACGTTCAACTGATTTAGATGAAGAGAGACAAAAAGTATCAGACTATAATATGGACGAATAGCAATTTATAAACAAAAGCTAATATACGATCAGGTCAAAAACAAAATACGAATGGACTGAATAAAAACCAGGCAAAAATACATTACTTTTCTCACAGAATTGTACGTATAAGTGAAAAACCGCATTTTACGATTACCAACGTATTTTAAGCGCAAATAAACTATTCGCTATTTATATCTTTGTACAAGTTTCCAGCAGGCGTTATTTAAATTTAGGGTCCAAGATATTAGCGAATTACTTTAGTGAAATATTTTACATAACATTTTAGGAAATAACATTTTTTTTTATTCATATACTCAATTTTTTTTTCATTATTTATGTGTATATTTAAAACACAAACACCTTTTTCCAAGAGTTTTATTTTTCATTTTCAAAGTAAACGTAGACAACGAATGTTATAAAATAGTTTTAAGAAACCTATAAAAAAACAACCAATTAAACTTTTCTGAAAATAATTCAGGCAAATTTTGGATTTATAATAACTACTACAAACTAAGCTAAGGATAAAAACTATAAAGAAAGCATTTCAATTTTTTCTAAATTATTATAAGCTATAATATGTCGGTTAGTTATAAAATTCGCTTATAGCTTATAATTGTGCCACAAATGGGTACGCGAGCCAATGAAGAAATCAAGGGTATTGTTTTGTTTGTTGAACCAACTGAAAAACAAAAAACTCTCACAGCGCAATAATGAAAGCCTAATTTATTTCAGTTTGCGAACGAACAAATCTCCAGTAATTAGTTTTAAGTTACAATTCAATTTGATTGAAACGAATTGTTTAGAGAAACACTTTATTTGTTTGGCGATCGACCTGTCAATGACAAATTGTCTTTTTAAAAAAAGCATTGAGAAAACGAAATATTGCTCATAATTTAAGTAGATATTTTTTTCGATTTTCTCCTCAAGATCATTTCGGCTGAAATTTGTTTAGGGATAAATTAGTTATTGAGTGTTTCTTTGAAGGAACAATTTTTTAATATTGTAACGAAGAAACTATATTACAGAACAACCCTCGAGACGTCATCGAACATCGGAAAGTTCTCGTCCATTTCATGAGGCACGTCGATTATACATTGAATTTTGCGTGGTTGTTTCGAGTGCATTCGCTGGCGGGCGGGTTCTTAGTGCCGGTCAACGATCTCGTAAGTACGAATATGTACTAGGGTGCATCAGTAATAACGGTATAGTGTATAAAAAAGACGTCTCGCGGGTCGCACTTCATGTCAGTTTGAGCTATAGTGCGATAAATATCTGAGTGCTATCAGTGAAAAACTTAAGGACCTCGGCGACAAGTAGGGACTGTGAGTCTAAGTGATATTGTGATTTTCCACGCCACTTTCTACTGGGCAAAATGTCGTGGGTTCAAATCCCGCATGGGACAACATTTTGTGCATTTCACAAATGGTTGTTCTGAGTCTAGGTGTTGTTTGTGTCTGTTTTAGGTATATTTCTAAAGTCCCCAGTGACACAGGATGTATATTCCTAATGTGGGTGTTGTTTTGTAAAAGAAGAAAACAAAGAAAAGTACCCAATTGCATATATGTTCTATTTGCTCAATCGTTGACTAAAAAAAAGCGTTGTATATTTGAATTATCTTCTGGTAAGATCAACCCTTAACTTAAACGTATGTACATTTTACTTAAGATTGTTCCCATGAGATACTGGCAGCCGTTTAATTGTCCTGACAACGGTGAGATCTGTGATTAACAACCTGTATACGCCGCACTCGTAATTACACAGTCTAGCCTGTTGAGGTAAAGCACAGACAGGGCCACCTTTGCACTAAATAGAAGGAAACAAGCGAAACTAAGGCATGTAGATTGTATAAGCTTTTCATTCATCTTGTATTGAATTTTTGTGTGTGTGTTTAGCATGAATGTTAATGAAAATGAAGTCATTAAGTCAACTCAAGAATTAAAAATGCTTGACGATGTCCGATTGAATAGGAACTGAATTTGATGTTTATTCAGTTACAAAACAATAATATTATGCTGATGAACTCTTCTGATGATGAAGCCGTAAGACTGACGATGCTATTCTTTGACGGCAGAGGTCTGAAAGTTAAAGATAGCCTTTGCTACCCGCATCTTTCAAAATAATCAATTATTTTATCTTCTTCAATAATTATAAGCATATACTACTGTAGACTGGATGCTCAATGACACGGAAGTATCTCAATAGGCCTTCATTTATTTTATTTATTTATTTATTTACTTCATTGTGAGGGTCATCATGGTGCATTGTTGAATTATCTACATATCTAATGAGTATGGTGACCATTACCCTTAAATTTTTCAATCAATCAATTTTTCATCAAGCAGAGTCACTTTGGCAGGTTCATATATATTGTAACGCTTGCAGTCAATATGGTGGCACAGCAAAACATTATATCACCACAAACTTAGATTATTCTCCAATGCACATCAAGTAGTACGGCTAAAATGTGAATGTACCCGCATTACTCCAACAGGCGCCATTTATATCATCTGCCATTATCGATCATATTCATATTATATATGAATATGATCATATCATATATATATTATCGATTACATTGTTTATCATAATTATTTTAATGATTATCAACATACAATTATTATTTGATAATACAGGATTTTGTAACATTAAAGATTTGTTACGCCGGAAGTACCATTATATAAAAAGAGTACAGACGTCATTAACGATATTTCTAAGTAGCGCCGGAAGCTGACAAGCGGAAGGGGTCAAGATATTAATATTATTTAAAATGAATCAATTCTTTACTGGATTATTAAATTATAAGGTTATAATATATGAGGTTGGAATCGTTACTTATTACAACATAAAACAAACCTTTAAACTCTGAGACTTTTCTCTTCTTTTGTATTTGTAATTTCCCTCTTGAGCTGTGTGCTATTGACCCCATATCCAATATGAGTCGTAAATTGTTCGGAGCTCTTTAGTTGTTTAATAAAATGTTTGTCCAGTGTATTATCAGCGCCAGTTCGTGACTTATAGTGGTAAAAGGGTATTAAGAACACATGTTCGTAATGTGTAATATGTTGTATCATTTTTATTGAATCTAAATTTTTTTCCTACCACATTAATAGCTGTAAGCGCAGATATATTTTCGAAGCATTATTTTATAATTCAGAAAAAAGTAGAATTTTATTTTATTTTATAATTAAAAGGAAATTTACAGCTATAATGTCCATTATACAAACTTTATACAAAATAAGAATTCCAAATAAAACTTTTTCCAGATAGCAGAATTAGTAAGTAGAACTGAAATTCACGTAACAATACAGCGAATACAAGCAAGAGAGATATAATCAATAAATAAATATGATCATTCCTGGTGGCAAGAAACAAAGAAGGATTTGTTCAGGGTTTTCCTAAGCTGGATGTTTCCATGCATAAACAAGTGCACAGCACCTACGATTTTCCCGAACAATAAATGAGTTTTGCCTGTAGGTCGTTTTAACATTTGGTGTGTGTAGCAAGTGTGATTAACTTAGGAACGCACATAGCATGCACAAGCCTATTTTACTCACCAGTTCGCATACGTTTAACAATCCTTTTGCGATTGTTGACAGTAGGGATAGAGCCATGACTTTTCTTCGTTCCTTTAGTGGAAGAAGATGAAATTTTTGCACCAGAATTTGAAATTTATTAACATTGAAGTAATTTACAAACGTTTTTTATGATGAGGGTCTCTGATTTTTAAGTAGCATCAAGGATTGGTGTTAAAATATAACACCCGCCAGTTGTTCATAGATTTTTTTTAGGGAAAAGTCGGCAATCGGGTATACGATACCTTTGCTCGATTGCCCCCTATTCCATAAGGCTGATGGTGATAGATATGGTAGCCCGTTAGTAAGCTATTACCGCCATCCATGGATACTCGCAACATCAGAAGCGTCACAAGTGCGTTGCCGGTTCTTGGGGGACGGAGAGTTGGATTAGGGGAGGGGTTGGTGTGTGGGCCTCCGGTATCCTCATTCACTTGGTAAAACTGGTTTTATGTGAGGTAGTGGTATCACTACGGTCGAACGGGCACATTCATGCCGAAGCGTGGCTCTCCTATGGTAAAAATAAAAATCAATCAAACTTGTTTATTGAGATATTGCTTAACTTAATATCTAAGATTATAACCCTTTACCTACCCCTCAACTAACTATCTTCATCACGAAATATATAAATCGTCTTCTGTTCACGCAAACGTTGCCCAAAGGACGCTAAAATCGCTATAACAATGACCTCCATAATGCAGAATTAATGTTTCGAATTCATTGTGGTGACAAATTATCCCACACAAATCTTAGCTAAGCAAATATGGGTCTTAAGTCTTAAAAAATACAGTTTCATTTAGATAAGGTTTGGTTGAAGTAAAATTTTGGAGGAATTATAGAAATATGGGTAACCGAAATGTCAAGCCTATGTCACAGCGATTAAGGAACATGCAAAGAGATTCGACTTCATTTACTAGGAATTAGTATAGTGTTTGATTTTAAACGCTATAATGGTTATTCGTGATATAGGTTTATAATATATTAGAAGTAAAAATATAATACTAATATTACGATGTACTGCTCTAATAATAATAAGGTTCATATAAAATTAATGTATGTACACAATATCATAAACCAGCAAGAAACTCCTGCTACGTTTATTTTATTCGATTTTAAGTACTTTTCCTTCAGAATACTATTTCAGAATACTAAAGGATAATAGAACGCGATGGTAGAACTAGTATGGTTTCATGGATGGGCCGTCTCGACTGGAGTGACAACAACTTCACAGAAAACCGGCAGTGTGATTCATCGCGTGAGTAAAACCCCCACCCCTCCCGTCATACCCAAAAGGCCGGCAACCCACTTGTGACGTCTCTAGCGGCGGCGATAATCGCTTACCGTTTGCTCGTTTGCCCCCTATTCCATGAAAAAATAAATAGAGAAACCTGAACCAGTAAAAGGATCTTTACGCGTCCGTATTTTAAGTTGCAGACTGACTTTCAGTTACGACTGTGTTCTTAGTATTTTAGTTCATATTTCTTAGTTCTTAGTAAATAGTTAGACAGTTATTTAACATTTTTCAGACAGACATTTTTCAGACATATCTAACACACAACGCCATCTAGTCCCAAACTAAGCAGAGCTTGTATTATGGGTACTAAACAACTGATATAAATACATATATACTTTTTTTTTTGTAAATACATACATATCATACATAGAAAACACCCAAACTTCAAAACAAACATTTGTAGATCATACAAACATTTGATCCGACCCGGGAATCGAACCCAAGACCTCAAGAACAGCAGTTGCATACGCTACCGCTGCGCCACCGAGGCAGTCATTGTTGCAGAACATTGTTCAGAGCCTGAGAAGTACTTTCCTTAAATTTCGTCCACTCCACCAAAGTTGACGATATAGAGAATCTGTGGAGAAGCCTCGTTAATGGATCAGACAAAAAGTCAGAACCTCTCAGTAAAAGCGAACCAGCTTA
Source organism: Hyphantria cunea (assembly GCA_003709505.1). NCBI lineage: Eukaryota > Metazoa > Arthropoda > Insecta > Lepidoptera > Erebidae > Hyphantria > Hyphantria cunea. The sequence goes on from PKRV01003045.1 coordinate 307,138, forward strand.
AATCAGCATTGCTCGAGTAATGGAGGCCAAGTTAATATTAAAAACTTAAACACCCTACGTATATACATAAGAAACCTTTAAAGTTAATTTATTGACGATCCTGTTGGTTTTTCACACTAAAAATAATGTGAAAATTAGTATTTTATTCAGAAAACATTGACGTGTTTTACAGTCATAATTTAGCTAGAAGTATAAATTTCACATTTTAAGGCCGAGTCGTGAAAACTAAATGGGTTTGCATGTATTATAAGTTGTAAAGATTACTGCTAATCATTTTAATGGAAATGTCAGGAAACCGGAGTAATAATTTATCAGACAAATGGTCAACAGCTCCAACAACGATAGCAGTACACGCAAAACTTTTTCAACAAATACACCCATAATCAGATAAGGTTTGGCACGCACTATGGTGGATAAATTGTCAATTTCCTTTTCCTTGACTGTTAACAAACCTCTACCCATATCAAATTCAGTTATACTAATATTTCTGACTGACAGTTACTTTACAATTGAATAACAAAAATGATAGAATCAATTTCTATTGAATCCAAGCGGTCATTCTGTACCTCAAGTAAGGTGATAGCAATGACTGAGCTGCAAACTGAACTGAAAGCAATTTTTAGAAAGTTTTGAATTAATTTTTATTTTATATTTGTTACTTTAGAATCCCGTCGTTTCTGAACTAATTTAAAAATATCGATATAATATTATGAACAAGGTTACGGATATTTGGAGGTGTAAGAAGCCTGACCACGGTCTTTTGTGAATTTCAAAATCAGGCACCTGTTACGCCTCTAGTGTTGCGGTTGTTCATGGGCGGCCGTAATCGCTTAACATCAGGTGATACGTATACTCGATTGCCCCCATTCCAAAAAAAACTTATAGGTACTGAGGTTCTGGAGGTATGAATCGCTTTAATGTGAAAAATATAAAATTTTGCTTTAATTCAACCAAAATAATGTACAAATTTTACAAAAATGATAATGCCAAAAGTATACTTTATTACAATTACATCATTCGCATTTAAGACGGTAATATCTACTTTTATTTAAAGTTAAATAACTCAGCATGATATATTCATAAAGCAGTTTTTTACCTTACATTTTAGTATTTTAGTAGAGTTATAAGGTACTTAAATTTCATATGATATGATCAGCTTCAGGAGAACTTAAGTATGAGCGAAGCCTGCAATTGATGGTCACCTTTATATGCCTAAAATGATGTCAGAGGAATGAAACCTTTTCAACTTTGTTCAGTTGCTAAATGTATGGATTTCCATGAAACGTATTTTTTTTTGTAGAACTCCCGCATTAGGAATATAACATTCCTGTATCACGGGGATCTTTTCAAACATACATGAAACGGACACAAAATACACCCAGACTTAGAACAACAGCTTATGGATCACATAAAGTGTTGTCTCATGTAGGATTTGAACCCACAACACTAAGCGCAGTAGGAAGCGGTGTGGCGACCACTGGAACCACTAGGCCAACCGTGTAGTCAATTTAAATATAATTTAAATTGACTACACACAAATTTAAATCTATACTAACATTATAAATGCAAAAGTAACTCTGTATGTCTGTCTGTCACGCTTTCATGACTAAACCACTGCATCGGTTTCAATAAAGTTTAGCATCTAGTTACTTTAATTTCTTAACATGGACATAGGCTACACGGGAGTGGTTCCACGGAAAAAAGCTAGCATCTTATACACATAGATCAAGAGCACAAATTCTCTGGTACGCATATTTTTACTGTGATTTTACTGTACACATTTTTATCCATCAATCGTCATTATCACCTTTTACCTAAGAAAAGAAGAAATTCTATGATATAATAATAATTAAATATTTCGGACACCTTACCCACACCCTCTAGTTCCAAACTAAGCACAGCTTGTGTTATGGGTACTAGACATTTGATATACATACAGATATACTTTTTTATAAATACATACATATTATACATAGAAAACACCCATACTCCGAAACAAATAATTGCAGATCATACAAAGATTTGTTCCGACCCAGGAATCGAACCTGAGATCTCAAGCACAGCAGTCACATACGCTACCACTGCGTTACCGAGGCAGTCAAATAAACACCCTCATAAGGTAAGGTGATTGAAAATCACCTTATTGACAGTAAAGGAGCTCATCAGTCAGCTCGTATTAATATAATAAGGTTTCTTAAAGGTTCAATATATTTCTAAGTATGACAAACAGTTACGAGTGTACTTATGATGTATGTGTGTGCGGTTTAGGATTCTAAGAGGAAACAAAGGGGGAAGAGGTCTAGAATGACTATTTTCAAAAAGTTTTATTTGCTTTGGACTTTCCGAGTGTCATTACTCGGTGTGTTCTACAGTTCACTTGTCAGTGCTGATGATCTTGGTGGAATGCAGTTATATATATTAGTGACTTGTTACAGTAGGAGGAATAAGCCCAATCTATTCAATAAACTGTTAAATGAACACTCCCATGCGGTACTCCCGGACCAATAAGACCTTCCAACTTTCAAGAAATGAGCGTGCTTCCTTTTAAAAGGTGCTATGCACTTATGACGACTCTGATGTTTCGAGAGTCCATGGGTGGCGGTATTCGCTTACCACCAGGCAATCTGTCTGCCCATTTGCCCCCTATCTAATACAAATTCTTTCGGTACATTTCCTAGGTGGCTCGGTGGCTAATGGTGGCAGGTTGTGCATTAAGCATGTGAAAAATACCAATAATATAACACGACACCATCACCACCACAACACAATCCAATTTTAACTATTTGCAATTTATTCCAAATCTATCATACACATAACTACTGTCCCTATTCGCTTTTTACTTAGATATATAGTCTCAGTGATAAATAACTCTCAATTACTGTTTACGAAAAAATAAAAACCTACAAAACGATTTTTCTTGATATGTAAACCCAATCATATGTTATTTACCAAACAGAATCCTTAAGTACAAAGGTTACAGAGTATCGCGTAGTACATTGAAGGAGTGAGGGGTAAACATGGGACATTAGGTCGTGGGACCAAATAACATAACGCACTTCAACTATCATCCTTTGGGATTTTACGTTACTTGTATACAAGTCAAGGCTGACTATTACACCGTAGGAGGAAACCAAGTCTCAAACTAAAAAATATTTCTTTTATTTTAGGGAGAAAGCATATTGACTATTATAGTACCTAATAGCAAAGGTATACATATGAAATTAATTTCTCTAGACTACTACTAGACTCAAAAACATTAGAGCTACAAATTGAAAATTTTCAACATTGTACTTTTTATTTTTAAATAAAAATAAAAAAAAGCCACGCTGATTTCAGTACCGGAAGGTACTACCTTCACCCAGAAGATTAACGTAAAATGACAGCGTTCCAGCTGATGGTAAGCGAGAACCGCCGCCCATGGACACCCACAACACCAGGGCGTCACAAGTGCGTTGCCGGCCTTTGAAGAAGGAGTACGCTCTTTTCTTGAAGGTATAAATGTCGTATTGGGGGAATACCGCAGACGACAGTTCATTCCATAGTTTTGTTGAGCGAGGCAGGAAGTTCTTTGAAAAGCGCACAGTTATGAACTGCTAACCATCTAGATGATGGTGATGAAATATCTGACACGAAGAATGATTTTGAAATTTTGTTGGTGAGTGCGAGAACGGAGGCCCAATGATTCAGAAGCATCACCAGGCCGCCATGGTGTGAGCCACCATGCTGCATTGTTTCATTAACTGCATTTGCGATAAGTATAGTGACCACCACTCTTGGGTTCTGCTTATTCTTTCCATCTGGCAGAGTAGAATTAGTTTGGCAGGCCCATACATAAAAAAGACGCAGATAAAACCGTGGTCAATGGCTGGCAAGTAGATTGTTTTACCCTTATTCCACATAAAATAACACACATACAACAAACTCCAGTAAATCTGACATTTCAATTACTCCCCGTTTAATTGCCCTACATCGTAAAGTAACTAAAATCTTCTGAACAAGTTGTCACATCAACTTTCACTTAACGGTTTGAACAAATAAAACACTCAATTAACTCCATAACGTCTAAAATTCCTATTACTAAGCAAGACACACGAAGTTTTATAGATTAATTTGAGTGAAACGAAACCTATTACATTAATTTGATCAAATTGCTTTTTATATCAATAATGTAGTATATGTTTAATTTACGTAATGGGTAAATTTTGTACTTATACATCTATCTTTGCATATAATACTATTAGAGTGCTTTGTATTTGCTTCAAAAATGACATTTCAGAAAGTTTTCAAACGTGTTTGCAATGAATGAGCTTAAATTTTAACATAAAATAAGCTTTCAATCAATCAATCAACAACCCATAATGTCCCACCGCTGGGCTCAGGTCTCCTCTCAGGAGAGGGTTAGGGCCATACGTCCCCACGCTGGTCAAGTGCGGGTTGGAGACTGGCAAGACTACGTTGTGGCTACGTAATCTTGCCGTTGGATGTTTTCAAGCCACTCAAAGGCCTCCAACTAAGTTTCGCGAATGTTATCCTATGATAACAATCGGGACTGACTGCTTAACGTGACCTACGAAGACGCTCATTATAACATGCCACCAGCGGTCATCCATATAGGTATTAACCGCGCCGTATTACTTATTTATTTATTTATTACCCTTGGTGATTGTTTCTAATCACCGAGTGTAACTGGGCTATGAGAACCTCTAAAATAAGCTTTAGAGACGATTATCTTTTATTTTTTTTTGCAACTATAATGAGCCTCTACCAATTTTAAAACTTCCACCTTGCAAAATAAGTGCAAGAGGTCTTACAATCATATGAAAAGGCTGAAAGCAATTATTTCTAAATAACTCAAATATTTGTGATGTCATAATTATTTGTGGTAAATCGTATGGTACCGTAATTTATTAAGTTAAAGTTAATCAGATTGCTAAAGATAATGAATGTGGAATATAAATAACGAAAATTATTAATCAGTTTTTAAAGAGTAGGAACTTTTAAAAACTTTTACTAAATCAAAAATGGAAATCAAAAATACCTTGGGTGGGCGTAGAAAAATATAACTATCAGCCTTAAATGCTGTTGAATTTGTCATACGGAAACTGTTTTATTGTAACCATCTGAGAGTCTCTAAATTAAAAATCAGTCACGTACCAATCGCTGCGGTGTAACGTGCAGTCCAGTAGAGAGACCTCTCGACCCAACAGGAAATTATCCCTCGTATCGTGGAGGGTAGAAAAATTTAACGATTGGTTTATCCGTGCCGCAGTTACTGCGAACTTGCAAATGGACACTGATTCATGTTTCGAGGAAATGAGCGAAGCAGGAACGTCTAGCACAAGTGGAAATACTCGATGTTAATCCTGATGAGGGATCACGGAATCCTCGTAGATTTTCCGACGATGGTCTATTTTGAAGGGTTTTATATCAATGTGTAAATGAATGGTGTTATTTACAGACTTCATTATATATTGTTAATAAAACTTTGTTTATTTTTCTTATCTCTAACGTTTAATGTAAATATTTGACTGTTTATTAAGCTGAAATTATTATAACAGTATTGCTAAAAACTGTCAAAAGGTTAATAGTATGATACCACGGCCTCACAGATGATACCACGGCCTCACAGAAAACCGGTGTGAAACAGCGCTTACGCTGTGTTTCATCGAGTGAGTGAGGATACCGGAGGCCCATACCCCAATCCAACGCCCCCTATCCCCCTCACCATCCCCCTTCCCCCCAGGCCGCCATAGTGTGGGTCACCATGCTGCATTGTTCTTTTTCGAATTGAAGATGGTGACCACCACTCTTGGATTCTGCTCATGCTTTCCATCAGGCAGGGCAGAGTCATTTTGGCAGATTAAATAAAAAAAAAAAAAAAAAAGTTTTTTTTTAAACCATTGATCTGTTATTTACATTACAGCAAATGTGTAATCGATTTAGAACTCTGAAAACTTATAATTGAAGTTTTTATTTCAATAAACGTTTTTTTTTTTAATTGGAGAATTGATAATGTTCCTAGAATAATATTAATGAAAAAATAACATTCTCTCTTCTAATACTTCTAAGACTTTAGAGTTTTGTATTTCTATTTTAACTTACTATTTATTTCAGAGAATCCAGGTTTTAAAATTATTTTGGTGCTTTTTAATGACTTTGCGACACGATGGTCTGACGATTTGAAATAAGTGGTTGGCGGTGGATGAATGCTGGCTGCCCAGGACCGGGATAGTTGGCGCTCCTTGGGGGAAAACCTTCGTTCAGCAGTGGACGGCGATAAGTTAATGCTATAGTATAAGTGAGGTTTTCGAAAACGCTTACACTTAATCAGTAGCAGGACCTCCCATTAAATTTGCAGGAGAGGTCACAAAGAACGCTCGGAATTCATAAGTTGTAGGTATTCTTGGACGGGTACCTCTATTCTATAAAACAATTTAACTTACATAAGGATTATAACATACTTTAATTTTATCTGTAACATTTCAAAAGAACAATATTACATTTGTTTTTCTTTTAAAAGACAACTCCGCATTAGGAATATATATCCTGTATCGCAGGGAACTTTCAAAAAACACATATGAAATAGTTAAACACACATATGGCGAATAACGTAGTATCTTTGTAAATGAGGATAGTATACAACATTTTTTGTAGTCACATGTCTTTAGCGCTATTTTGCTTATTATATTACAATAAACTGACCAAGTACGAGTCGGACTCGCGCAATGAGGGTTCCGTACAAACCTATAAGTATATTAAATTACGTCACTAAAAATTTATACTTTTCGTATTTTTTCCTTTATCTGTGCTTTATAGGACATTGTTTCATACAATATTTCAAGATTTTGAAGGTACGGGAAGCACCTTGTAGGTCGTTATTCCCTTGCAAGTCATTCATCTTCATAGCCTTTATTATTCCCAAGATTATTCTGGGTCCACTACTAGTTCAACCGGTTTTATCTGAATATCAGTTTTACACGGAGCGACTGGCATCTCACTTCCACGATCTAGAGGTGAACTGAATGCGAAAGTTGAACTATTGTTAGTATATTTGAGGGCTTTGGCTTTCCAATAGCGATTGCCATAGATGTTCATAACAACTGGGACCGAGGGCTTAAGGTGCTCTTCGAGGTACGAGCGGGAAACACCGCCATCTTCCATACTCCGGGCTGCTATTAAGAATTTCCTGTAAGAATAACCCAACAGCAGTCCAACCCGGGAATCAATCCCAAGACCTTTTGATCTGCAGTCGCTTACTCTAACCACTAGATCAACGAGGCAGTAAATAAGATTCCCTTGCGAGTGTCGATAATTTACAGCATAAATGGCTGTCTTTTGATTGCGTTGGTTTGGAAGTTTGATTTTTTCACAGTTCCAAAGAACAGTACACCTGAGTGTTTGATAAGAATTTCAGCTTAATACCTGATGAAATACGCGTTCCTGAGAAAAAGAGTCTTGACAGACAGACAGGCTTACAAAGTAATCTTAAAAGGGGTCCTTTTGAGATACGGAACCCTAAAAATGATGTTAAATGTAAATATGGCTTCAGAATTTCAAATGATAAAACATTCATATATGTTACTTGGTAACAAATGTAATTTCAGTTGAAGTTGAATTTAAATGAAGGCATTCTTGCGTTCATTCGACGTTGGTTTAGATTTTCCGTTAAAATGTTAATTATTACTGACCCTTTACATTAATTTAATTTGTACGGTTCAGTAATTTTTAGATATCTAAGTTAGGGAGTGTTTGTCACGATGTATTTTAATTATAACTAAAGGCTATACACGTTAAATCATACTCCATGATTGAATCATAATTATAGAGCCTTAATTGCTGGGATTAGAAAACTGAAATTCTGACTTTTAAGTTATAGGCATCCACTAAGGATAAATTTATACAAATTTCACTCTTAAGAGTTTAGAATATGACATAACTAGATGCATGCCAGTGTGGGTCATTATACTGCTTTATCCACATTCGCAATGTGAATGCCCACTACTCTTGGATTCTACTCATGCTTTCCATCAGGAAGAGTAGAGTCATTTTAGCAACTATTACATAAAGGAACCTATATATCATCATTTTCCAAGTTAGAAATATGAAATAGGAATTAATTAAATTAATCACGCAAGCAAAATTATATGTCAATATATTCCAAGAATAATTATTTCAGAGCATGCGTTTGCGGTGATGCGTCACCATGTCGCTTGCAGTCAATTTACATCCACACGGTTTCTTTATTCGAATCTCATGCTTTATCAGACGTCATAAGCCGTTAACTAATTTGTCTAATTACTGTGACTTTCACATACAGTGGCAACAAAAACATGACTACGCCATCTACCGAAGATACACTAAACTACGTAGTAACGTAGTGTACGAAGACGCTACCAATCCTGCATCGCGCAATAGAAGTTCTCGCAGTAGAGCACAGATTTCAAAGTATTAATTTGATTAACAGTTTACTGCCATTGCGTTGTTGAACGATGTCATTATATGTACTGAATCTTATAATATATAATATTATAAAACATATTAACTGGAGATGTATGTTCCGCTGTTTATATTATTTTAAATATAGTTAGGTTTGTAAAAAAATTACTGAAAAACAGGAAAAACGCATTACAGAAAGAGACAACAACACGAAAGAATGCAAGAAGTAGGTAGACGTCGACAAACAATACGTCAGTTGCATACATTTTAAACGGGCTTAACATCCGTATAATTACCTGGTTTCTTATAAATAAAACCTTTTACACCCAGTTCCATATATTATTTTTATTTAAGCCCACCAAAAGTTACTCTCTCTACTCTGCCTGATGAAAAGTATGACTAGAATGTAAGATTGTAGGTCACCATACTCATTGCGAACGTAGACATTGCAGCGTGGTGATCCATACTTTAGCGGCCTAATAAGAAGCCTTTGCCTAATGAGGCCTCCAGTCTCACATTTATCAACGATAAATGACATCACGAATGCTGTCTTTTTAGGTTGGTCTTCCATGAGAGGGTAGTATTCCGGTCGAGTCGGCCCATTCAAGCTGATATCAGCATGGCTCCACTGTGTAAATAAAACCCAACACAGTATTCATTACAGTTAGTTTCATTGAAAGCCAACTGAATTCGTAATTAGTGCAACATTCCACGAACATCAGTGTTTATATTGTATTCAGATAGTATTACAATATATATTTAAAGAGAGTATTTAAATCACAGCATAATTCAAATTAAACAAACATAGTACTTACTGTCGTGTTCCTAGATTCGCAATTTGTATGTGTGTTTGCAAACAACCCGTTTTAGTTTATTGATACAAAAACGTATGATATGAAATAAAGGCCATTGACAGCAATTATATTTTAATGTAATCAGCGTAATAAAAATAAATAATAATTTGTTTATTTTACTTCTATATTTATATTAGTTATACTACTCATATTTATTTTGACAATGGTTCTACAATACAATAATGATACTAATAATGCGGCAATTGTGATTAAATGCAATCAAAAAATTTGATACTGCAATAATTTATTGTAAAAAAACAAAGAAAAGATTATCAAGTGTCGAGTTAAAGGTCTCGTTTGTAAGAAATCTGGTCTATGAGTTAAACGAAGAAATAAATATGAATTCAGCAACTAATATAGCAACGAAAGTGTTGAAATTAAAGTGTATGTTGAAAGAAGGAAACCATAAAAAAAAGCCAAGTTAAATACTATTGGGAAACAAGTTTTGCCTGTGATTCCGTTCGAACGAATCTCGATTCCCTTACACTTATAATCTAAGTAATTATCAGTTTATAAACCATTCAATACAGTAAAATTGAGCTATACTAATATGTTAAATATTTTCCACCTACTCTGGTTGATGAAAAGTATAATAAGATTCTAAGAAAGGGCTCCACTATACTTATTGTAGACAATGCAGCATGGCGACCAGCACTATTGCGATTAGAAATATAAATTTTTAAATAAAATATTTGTAGCATAATGGGGCATAAAAAGACAGTGCTGTAATACAATTTGTTGATAGATAGGTGAAAAACTCTTTATTTGTACATCATACTATAAAAATATAAAACATACAATGGCACGGCTTTTAACAAAAGCAATCGCTTCCAGCAACCTGATTATTGTCATCTGGTAAATCAAGAATGGTTGTTAACTAGTCACACTGGTTTCTCTCAGGCAACAATGGCAGTAGAGTGCAATAATTTACTAAATTTTAAGTGAGCGTTATTAATAATTACACATACACACGAATTATATTCCTATGCTGTAAGCAAAGCTGTATTGTATTTCTTTGATTTATACTATTACAGTGAAACCTGGTTAAGTGAGATATCAAGGAACCTACAAAGTTATCTGTACTGCACTTATAGGGGTATTTCACTTACCCAGTGTCTCAGATATCCAGGTATAAATAAATATTGATTGTGTCTCATTTACAGCGGGTTCTATTAAAAGAGGTCAAAATACAATTTAAGTGAATTTTAATCCTAATTGGGAAAAAAATAATAATAATGGTGATCAATGCAATAAACAAAATATTAAAGCACGCTTTGTTATAAATAGTACAAAAATGTAAAGGAATGTATCAATTATAAAAATCTGTAATTTCATCAGCTATCAGAGAAATGTTATCGAATATGCTTTGGTCATCAATTGAATTCATTTCAAAAGAGTATGCAAAGTTCCTAGTGCTGCTTTGCGTTTAGAATTTTTTACCAAATTTATTTTCGAGCCGATGTCGTCGCCATCTTCTTCATTTTCAAACAAACGAAACGATATTATCTCAGTTACAGCGGTTAGTGTATATAAAATTTACTCGCTGTCTCAGTTATAGAGATTTCTATGACAATAAAATTGAAAGAACGAATCCCTTATATAGAGGTTTGCTTCGTCTCACTAGCAAGGGTAATTCAGCGCCAAAGTTATGATGACCAAGATCTCAGCATGGGCTTCAGTTATGGAAGTTTCTCAGTTATCCAGGTTCCATTTAACTAAGTTTCGCTGTATATACCTACATTTTATAGACTTGATATAATGTTAGTTAATATATACTAATAATAATATATAATGTTATTTATTTAATTATTTATAGTTAAATAAAAACGGTTTACATTAATTTACATTGAAACAAAAATGTTATTTTTACTTATATACATAACGGAGTCCAGAATTCCTGTCAACTAGATCATTTCTGGATAGACATACCTTGTTAATTCTAAATAAATATCTACGTACTGTGGACAAATTACAGTCAGATATATTAAGTGATAGTGTACACAAGTCTAGTGTTTCAAGCCCATTGTTGCGCCCATAGCTCTCAGGATTGATAACCAGTAGACTAGCAAGGCACTCTTTTATTTTTAATTTTACAGCTCACTCTTTATCTCCCTAGCAAATGTTCACATAACAAAGACCCATTAAAGTTCACTGACACCATTCTATATTGTTCAAGGATAATACGTTTTTTATTCTATTGCGGCCCTTTATAAGCCTAAAATATCCAAGTTTAAGTTAAGGTCCCGACCCTCCCTTTAATGGGATTTATACTAAACAACCTAGCCATAGCGGCTAAATGAGTATTTAGATAGAGCTCTTACGCGTTATATTGAATTACGCTCCAATTTGCGTAATTCAAAACTAAAATTACGTGAAAAATATTGCTTTTATTGCGTAAATATGTATCATGAGATAGGTTTTTTTAGGATTAGGATTACCGTGGGACAGCTTCTTTTCGGCATGAGGATAATCGTGTGATAGCCACGTTTTGCCATGAGGATTACCGTGGGACATCCATGCTTCGCCGTGAATTGCTCAGCTTGAGCGGAGTGATGCCAAGGCTCACAGAAAACCGGTGTGAAACAGCGAGAGCCCATACCCTAACCCTTATCCATCCCCCATAGGGCGGCAACGTACCTATGACGGGTCTGGTGGGGTATCCATGGGCGGCGGTAATCGCTCACCATTAGGCGTTACACTGCCCCTTTGCACCCTTAATTCCTTTAAAAAAAAGAACATGGGCATATGGGTTCTGAAATTTTAATTGTTTTTTTATGAAAATGAATGTGTTGTTTGTTTGTCAGCCACTCCGGAATTCCCAAACGAATCTAGACAAAATTTTGTACCAAAAACTTGCACAAAAGTTTTTGTAACAATGATAACATTAATAGGCACATTGACAATTCTTTTTAAGAAACTTCAATTTGTTAATGTTAATTTCTTTAGAATATAAAAGCTACTACCTAAAGATACTTTGTATATGTATTTTGCAAGCATCGAGTATTTTGTTTTATAAACATTTGCGTTTGCTAAACGTGACTCTACTCTTCCTGGTGGAAAGTATGAGTAGAACCGACCGGGGCAGCACTACCATCTCATATAAGACTAATTAAAAAAAATAGTATTCGTACTGTTGTGTTTTGTTGATGAGGGCAAGACCGGAGGTCCAATTCATCTCAATAGGCCCCCATAGTGTAGGTCACTATGCTACATGGTCTGTGTTGATCATGAGTAAAGTGACCACTATTCTTGGACACTACTAATGTTTCCAACACTTAGACAAGCTCAAACATAAAATATTTTAGGCCGAAATTCATAAAACATACGTAGTTTTTTTAAGTACTGCTACAACTTTGTGGGTAATGTTCCCTGAATGTTTTTAATAGTGAGTGTTTATGGATACTTAGCCTTTAGTGGATGACCATCTCCTTTTATTTAGTTTAATCATGGAACTTTATTTTTAAAGGAACGGGCAGATGTATACTTCATCCTTATTTATTTAGTAAATTTTTGGTTATTCTTTGGTCCTGCTACACCGGTTACAGTTATGTTTCGGATAACTTACCTAATAGATAATTTGATGACTCTTCCATAAAAATTATGTCAAACAATCTGCCAGATAAAAAACCTTGTTATTAATACCATTTTATGTATAGCTTTTTATTGTTTAACAATATTTTATACAATTAGACTGACTAAGCAATAGAAATTAAATCCTCATAATACCATGTATTTGTTAGCGGTGCTGAATATATTTCAAAAAGCTCTGTATTCATAGAATGAAAATGCATAGGCATAACTGGATAGTATGCATGAAAACCTTGCCATTATTTTAATAAGAACAAAAAGCAATATATAGATTGCCTTTATCCTCCTTAGTCTATATTTTCGCATCTAATTATTCCTTGTTTTAGGACCTAGGCCATTAAATTTAATAAAAAAAAGCATAAAGAAAAACTAATGCTTATCAAAACAGTTCTCTTGGCAACTGACATCGTTCTAACTCAACTTAAACAAGGACTGACTTTGACTGACCCCATTACCACCCGTCAAATAAAACCATCTTCCACACTTTGATCAACTACAAATTAGATTTCCTTTAGCCAGCGAAGTAAAGCCAAATAAAGGTAATTCAAGCTTTCAACACTTATGGGATCCCGTATCCATTACGGCGGTCCCTCCGGTTAATCTTAATTCTGAGTTAAATAAACTGCAGTTAATAAAATGGTGAAAGCTGTTGCTATATACGGATATTGGTAGACTAAAGTAGAAGAATAATAAAGATACCTGTACTATTTTGATGAAAGAAAGTAATTTCAGTTAAATGTAAATAGATACACGAGTTATTCGTTTATTCTTATGTTTGGCGCTGTCAAAATCACTGTACTGTGCGGCTGCTGCTACCCATGGATAGCTGCAACACCCAGAGGCATTACAATTGCGTTGCTGGCCTTTGTGGGGTGGAGAGTGGAATGCGGGGAGGGATTGGGTGTATGGGCCTCTAGTATCCTCACTCACTTGGTGAAACACAGCGTAGGAACTATTTCACACCGGTTTTCTGTGAGACGTGGTATCACTCCGATCGATCCGGCCCATACGTACTGAAGCGTGACCCTCCCAAGTCCCGTATGGTTATATAAAATATTACACATGTATTTACTCTCTACATTTCATAAAAACAATTCACAGTATTTATTTATTCAGAGTAAAACCTTGAAAAGGCGAACAACAAATAAACTCTATCAAATAATTAGTCATAGTTCAAAGTTTCGTTCAAAGTTTGAATACAATATAATCTAAAACAGTATAATCCTATATTATTTTCTTAATCCTAATAAGGGGTTCAGTAACTTCTAGTTAACGAAATGGTGTAAGCGGTCACCATCACATTTGTGAACCAAATTAAATTTTAACAGTTGTTAATTGTTCGTGTTTAGCTACTTTATGAAATAAATATAGTAAGTACTAGTTTATGCCCGCGGTTTGCCCGCGTATAGATAGATAGAAAACTCTTTATTTGCACACTATAATATTACAGTTAGAAGAGAGTACATAAAATGTGAAACAGAGTGTACAAAGGGCGGCCTTATTGCCAAAAGCGATCTCTTCCAGGTAACCTTAATAAAAACGCGTATATGCCGGTTATCGCGGCAAATAGTAGCCTATGTGTTATTCTGATGTATCAGCTATATTACTGTAAAGTTACATCCAAATCCATTGAGTAGTTTTTACGTGAAAGAGTAACAAACATCCATCCATACAAACTTTCACGTTTATAATATTAAATGTATATATTGTCTTTTAATACTCTCCCGTATTTAACATTCTTAATCAATTAATTCCAAGTGTTGACAGATTGAGCATAGAGAGAGGCATCACCCCTATCCATCCCATGGGTAGCGTAGGAGCCGACTAAGGTAACAAATTACGCAGGACACAAACCCTTTTTTTAAACGTGTAAACCCCCTCGAGCCGTCACCCCACTGGCGTATGCGGCGGGGCGGTGCATCGGAATCGGACCGTCTAAAACCACACGGTGTGACACTTTGCACCTGAGACGGAAGGGGTCCGGGAACCACTTTATTACGTCTTTCAGAGGAAACAAACCCCCTTTTTTTACGAGTGAAAACCCCCTAGGGCCTTCAATCCACCGGGGCTTGCGGCGGGGCGGTGTGTCGGAATTGAACCGACTGCGCCTGAGGCGGGAGGGTACCGGTAACTGCTTTATTACGATATCCAAAGAAAAAAACCCTATACCATCCCGTTTGGCCTTGCTATAGTAGGCCAATACCTACTATAAGAGAGACCTATGTCCAGCAGTAGACAGTTTAAGGCTATTGATGATGTGGATGAATCAGAGCTTCCATTGCGTAATCTGCGTAAACATGAATTAATAATGTATGAAATAATCCATTTAAATAAAAATGAGTGTTGCGCAAATCTCAAGTACGGCTCAACGGATTCGGTTATTATTTATATATTTTTCGTATATTCCACAAGGAAGGTTTTATAATATTAACAAAGAAAAAAAATACGAGGGTAATATTAAAAACAATACTATTTTCTATTCACATAAAATTGGCTAAAAAATAACGTTCCATTTTTTTTTTCACAGAACGCTCTCTAGTCCCAAACTAAGCATAGCTTGTACTTGGGTACTAGACAACTGATATTAATACTTATATACTTTTTTTTTGTAAATACGTACATAATATACATAGAAAACACCCTAACTCCAAACAAATATTTGCAGATCATATAAACATTTGGTCCGACTCAAGAATCGAACCCGAGAGCTCTTGCACAGCAGTCGCATTCGCTTCCACTACGCCACAGAGGCAGTTGAATTTTTATCAATCACTTTTGACAGTACGAAGTCTGTCCAGATAGTTAGTGAATGATAAAATGACATGTACATTATATAACATATACAATAATAGAGTTAATTAAAATACTATTCAGACTTTCAGAAGATCGCTTAACCTTCTCAAGTTTTGACATCAATGCAACGATACGATCTCTCAAGATCATAGCCATAACGATCTATCTAGTATTTAGTGCGCATAATCCCCAGAGGCATCTAGCTAAGAGACAGGTCGTTCCTTTGATGTCAACACAATACAATACATATCTGTAGAGCCTCACTAGCGCTATAAGTCTCTGAAGGTACACTACTGCACTTGTTAGGCATATCAGACATCTTAACTTAGTCATCGAAAATGATATATCCTACTAATATTATAAACGTGAAAGTTTGTAAGTATGGATGGATGTTTGTTACTCTTTCACGTAAAAACTACAGAATGGATTTTAATGAAATTTTACAGTAATATACCTTATATACTTTAATAACATACACGCGGGTAAAAGCTAGTCAAAATATATACTAAATTGGATATTTTCTTGTGTATTCGTTATTATTAAGGCAATCTTTATATAGAAAAAAATAAAAGAAAACCGAGGTGTTGTATTTTCTTAATCCGCAAACTGAAACAAATATTTGCTGATCATACAAATATTTTTTACCTAGGTATCAAACCTAAAACCTTAAGCACAGCAGTCGTATTCACTACAATAGTGCCACTGAAGTAGTCAATACAATATAATAATAATATTACAAATTCTCGTGTCGCGATATTTGTAACCTAGCTCATCCGAAAAGGCTTGAGCGATTATAGCAAAACGTTGTATGCATATCGTGTAGATCTGAGAACCGGCCAACATTTATTGTGCATACCCCTATATGATAAGGGTGACCCAACCCTATTTTTTTGTCATTTTTTTTATATATGGCAATACAAAGTTTACCTAGTCAGCTAGTATAATATGTAAGTATATAAAGTTAGCATAATGGTTATAATAACATAGCTCTGGTCACAGTGTTTGGCCAACATGGATAAAAATCATCATCACCAACAATCTTGAACCGTCTTCCGTAGCGTACTATGTTGGCCAGACCTTGGACGACCATGGTGGTTGAGCAGAGTACAGGGTTTGTTTAAAGATTTCCTTCTCCATGCAGTTCTGTTGCCCTGCTAAGTTTCCTCTTTTAGTAGGCTCTGAAAATACCTACGGGATATACAGGGAAGGTGATACTCTGCATTGTTTATCTGTCACTTTATACAAAATAAGCGAATACCTACAACATTTTAAGCCAAACTAATCTAGATGGTTATTCAGATCAGCAGAACAGGAGAGGACGGTAGAGCTAAGGCAAACAACTGTCTTCTTACATACAATAGATTGATACAAACGCCATAATTATCTACATTAATATCATACATCCAAGTCTTCGTTGCATCATGATATCTTAATACACGAACATTTGTGTTTATTGTTGTACATTATCCTTGATTAACCTATGCTATAGGGATTATTTCAATGTGCATTTACTAACAAGATGTATGAGTTCATCATTTTGTTGCGTTTGATAAAATACAAATGAGAAAAGATATATTCTGTAGTGTTACTGATTTATTCGTACATAACTCTGTAAGGATCTGCGAAATGTTTTTTTTATGATATAGGGGGTAACCGAGCAATCGTATCGCCTGATGGTAAACGATTACCGCCGCTCATGGACACCCGCAACACCAGAGGGGTCACAAGTGCGTTGCGGGCCTTTTAAGAAAGAGTATTATGTATATTTGTTTGGAACCTATTTGTTTAAATACAAATATAGCGGTAAAAATCTTAAACTAGTTGAGGCAACTATTTAGACAAGCTCTTATTTAGGTTTCAACTATCCCGATGTTTATTTGTAATCAAATCTTGTATTTTATTTAAACTGATGATGAACATGAAAAATATACGATTTCTGTTTAAACTGAAATTTGCAATATGCCTTTAGTTCTGATGACAACGCAATTATTTATAATCGGTATTATTATTCATCCAAAATGTCTACCTTAAAAAGCTTTTTTTAAAAAAAGGATTGTGTGGTTTTATGAAACCACGGTAAAAGTGAAACTTTTTTCACATGCAAATAAATAAATCTAATAAAGTAAATAACAACATTTACATTAAGCACTGACAAAAACAAAGAAATTAGCGTGGAGCACTGGCACACCGTCCGACTGGCCACTGGACACTAGCCGACCATCACGCGTCACGCGATGTAATTAAAGTTGCACTTTAAAAAACTTTTATAGTAATCACTAGTTTACATTCATATTTCCAATATATATATGTTAGGTATAAATTAATCTCCATAGAGTTGATATGAATCGCATGTAATACATTTCGACTAGCAAGCAGAATCCTGACGTTCTAGTATGCTCGCACAATATCGCCTTACCCTGGCGAAGATTATTAACTCATTTAACCATTAACGTTTTACTTAACACTACATTCAAACCATCAATCAATCAATAACCCTAAACGCCTCACTCCTGGGCTTGGGTCTCCTCTCAAGTCTCTCATTCAAACCATATTCATAGCTAATTCATTTACGATTATACCACTGCCTTCCTGTGATTTCATTATATATTCTATATAATGTCAATATCAGTGTTCATTTTAAATGTTAAAAGTATTTGTTGAGTGTATATTTTAAAATAAGTGTGCTTGAGAGGAAATAAGACTTAACTGGTACGTGCTTTATATTCATTCGTATTCATAATTCCGAATAACAGTTAGTACAATGAACACATGTATACAATAAGTTATTACCGTTGTACATAAATAATAGATTATGATGCCAAGAATAGAACTAGCCAGAGGGTTTACCGGACACTTTGAACATTACCCACATGTACACAATGTGCAAGTCATGTTCAATTTCATTGTAGATCAGCACTCTTACTCTAGGTTTATGCCTACAAAGGTTTAAAAATATTTTTTGAAGAGCTGTTTGATAAACGCATGCCTTTAAGGTCAATTTAAAAAAAATAATGACCTATTACAGATCGTTGATCGCTCAAAAGAATGAAGTCGTTTCACAATCAACCTTTTGAAAAGAACATATATGTATAATGTACCTATGTAGTGAAAAGTGAAGACACTGGTGCGTGTAATACAGTTTACATTAGTTCAAGGGCCGTTGAATTCATATTAAATGTATCAACTTTATGTCCATAAATAAATAAATGTCCACCCTTATCAATAAAAGAGAATCTTCGTCGGTTTTTGCATGACTATATTAGGTACAATTTTAAAACTAAGATTTAACACCAACGAATCCTTCAATATTTTCTGTTGGCAACAATTAATGAAATCCATACATCACATTTAGTCTAATTTATCATTATTTTGGAAGTTTTCATACATTAGGTGCGCTGTATGCTTTCTCGCCGTGATACCACACAGTTTCTTCCAAACTAAAATTGAGTATTGTGATTTCATAAGAATAATTTATTTGACAATATACACAAGGACACCTCCTCGTGTATATTTTTAAAGAACTTATTCGACAAACTAACGATACTAAAAAATCCGACATTAATTTGATGCAAAACATAATAAGAATAAAATTTATTAGGTATATTTAACTACACTAGATCTATCTAGGACTCTAGTCCAATGATAGAATTAGTGCAAATAAAAATATATATAATACATAAGTATAGGGCGCCCTGCAGTACAATAGGCCGACAGTGTTTAGAAACTGTCTCGTTGCAGATGGATGATGGCCCAAGACCGGGATGGTTGGTGCTCCTTGGTTGAGACCATCGTTCAGCAGTGGAGGTCGGTAAATTGATGTAACTGTATAACCAGTATAACTGTACCATGATAAATCCTTCTAATCCTACTGTGTATCCTAGTAATACATATTATAAATGCAAAAGTTTGTGAGGATATATGAATGTCTGTTACTCTCTCACGCAAAAACTACTGTACGGATTCGGATGAAATTTTACAGTTATATAGCTTATATGCGTTAATAACATATACGTAAGTAAAAGCTATCAAACTATATACTCAACCATTATATTGAGTAACACCAATTTTTACTGTCTTTTCTTCTTCTATATGCGTATAAACTCTAAGTATTTCAACACTCATGTTTATACGTTCAAGATATTCCATTTTTGTTTTACTATAATGTTATAGTTTCTTAGCAGAATCTTGTATAGGATTTCTACCTATTGTTCTCACTGCAAACAAGAACGGTACACTCTATGTACTGGGGTGTGTTCTGCGAATGACGTCGGTCATTTTGTGTTTGTGTGAATGAATGATTATAATAATATTCAGAGCAGCCCCTCTTGTACGAACGCTCTAATATGGGGTATGTTTATTATACATGTGTAGGTCGTTTATTCGTTTGTTAATTACATGTACTGTGTTTGTGATTATCATGGAAACGTGTCTTTATTATCAAGCTTTGTTACCCCATAAAACGCAGTTAAAAACTCGGCTTATTTTCTTATCCGACCTAAAAAAATGAAGAGTAAATTCCGTTGTATTAATTTTGTACGTTCACAGCCTCAGAACATCGTCGATGCTACTTCTTTAATATTTGTAGCACTGAAATTCTCGTTGAGAATTACCGACTTAATTATTAGAGATTAGATATTTATATCCATTCGGATACCCTCATTCCCAATATCAAAAAAGTTGTTATGAACGTTGTAACTCTATCGAACGTTTCAATGAATCAGTTAATGTGGGGCCGGTACCTATTTTAACAGTTTCTCTTCAGATCTCGCTCTGTCTACACCTCTTAATGTGACATAGGTCACTCCTCAGTCATAACAGTTTTATATTATTTAATTTTGACTGCCTTGGTGGCGCAAGGGTCTGGTAAGTAGGTAGGGTAGGGTTTTGGGACCAAAAAATCGATATAGCTAAGATTTATTTTAAAATAAAATACCAAAAAAAAAATCAAGTAAAGGTCGATCATTCAGGTATATGTACTTTGTTATACCTTCATTTTAGTTTTATTTCTTTGCAACATACAATTTTGATACAAATATTGTACCTAAAAAACAGCGATATGATCTTACACTAGAATTATAAGCAACCATTAGTCACTTTAATATAATTATATTAGTCAAAGTAAATTACATAGTCAAAATAATTAGTCACTACAAAGGAGTATTTGAAGTTCTACAAAATAATTATGACTGGACGGTTTGCCTAGTGGCTTAATCGGTCGCCACACCTTTCTATTGACCATGTGTAGTGGGTAGGACAACAAAAGTGTTGTCCTACCCACTACACATGGCCAATATGCATTTATGAATCAGATAAAGATCTGATCCATAAATTATTGTTCTGAGTCTGGGCCTTCTTTGTATGTTACAGTTTGTAAATTCCCATGCGACACATGATGTATATTCCTAATACGAGAGTAATTTTTAAAAATAAATTTTAAGTTTTTAAAAGGTCACAAAAGCGTACGGGAATCTTCTAGGCTTATAAATGTTTATAGCCTGCGGTAACGGTTAAAAAGCCTTGTGTGAAGAAATAAACGCGTTAATATTATTACCGAAGTAGCAGTTACTATTCCAGAGAACATTAGGTGAAATAGGGAAGCCATTCCGTATTTAAGGGTAGAGGCTTAGTAATTACACTATATCAGGATTAGAGACCGAATTAAACGGCGTTTGGCTGAATTTTGAAATGATTAAAGTGCGGTCTCGATGTACGAGTTCGGATTGACTAGGTTTAATTAAATTTTGAATTTATTGAGTGGTTATTACTGCATATTAAAATAAATACCATGTTTTTCAGCATTTGTAAGTTTCTTAGTTAGTTTGTATTTGTAACTTTTTATAATGATTTTAGTTATGATATATACTGTTAAATTAACGTGTTTTTTTACTTATTTTAAATGATTACAATGCACTGCTTTTGAACACTTATCAGTAATTTAAAATTAAAGTTTTCAATCCTATTCTGGATCTTGAATGATTTCTGTCTAATTTTTTTTACAGAACATGAGGTTACTCATAATTAACAAAAAAATATGAGGTTATTCATACTTAACCATATGTTTATTTGTAAATACAAACATATTAAATGTATATATATATATATATATAAAAGAGGAAGGTGACTGCCTAAGACACCTAGAAATCAACGCGCAGCCCAAACCGCTGAAAGAGAGCCCTGAAATTTTACATGTAGGTTCTTTACATAACGCAAGTAAGCACTAAGAAAGGAACTTCGTAAATGTCACTTCTAAGGGAGTAAAATATGGAATGAAAATATCTTCTTCTTCACCAGAGAAGCCGCGGGCAAAAACTCGTATTAAAATACATACAGACATTCAATGTTATTGGTAAACTATCTTCTAATTATTGTAAATTAGTCTACGTCTGGTATATCAACGGGATTAATCATTTAAGTTCTTACCACTGCCAATAGGCAAATTTCTAAATAAGGTTTTGTTTGAGCGTCGTGTTTATTTATCATAACTAAATATCAACATATTCTGAATGAGTTGAAATGATGTAAGGCGATTTTGGCAATTTTAAATTACTCGATTAAGTGTTTGCGTAGGAGTTTCTTTTTTTTATTTTTCACTTATTCTTGTAACGGTTTTTAAGTTTTTTCATTATCGATCAAATTATTCAACAAATTTCATGAATTTACTTAGTATGCACAGGGCTTTGGGTGCTATAACTCGATTTAGCTAAGATTCATTTTAAGAAAAATTACCGAAAACAAAAATCGAGTAAAGTTCGCTCATTCAAATACTAAAGCAAAGAAAAATAAACCTTATTATACCTTAATTTTATTTTAGTTTTTTTGAAATGTGAAACCGATCTTAATATTATTTGTCCTCAAAATCAAATTAGATTTAGTTGACAATCAATCGATCACTCTAAATTAAATATAATCCTAAATTTAAACGTAATTCTACAACTTTTAGTCACAATAGGGCAGAGCAAAGGAAACGAAACCTGACAATGACTAGAAAAAGCTATTTTCTTTGAATATATAAAGAGTGTCCGGATATTGTGTTATTGAGTTTCTGAACGTTTCGTTGGAGCCAATATCCGATGGCATTTGAAATTGTGGCACCTTGATATTTTGGAAAAAAATACTTGAAGATAGAGAGGTCTTTGGAATTCAATATAGTGCCTAATTGGACTGTACAATTTTATTTAATTAGTGACGCGTTACTTCAAATTTCAAAAACAGTAACACAGTATTGATTAGTTTTGTAGTTTTTCTAATTCTCATAAGGTACATAAAAAAGCTTTGTGCGACACTCTCTGGAGATTTTAATAGTTTTAATACATTGTTTAATTTAATAATTTATAAAATTAAATATTCAATGATTGGAACTACTTTTATATAAACTTCTCTATTATAAGTCGAACTACATGCGTTGTATAATTAACATGTTTTAATTTAAAAATGAGGCAAATTTTATGAAATGATTTCTTGAATAGTTACATCTTTACAGTAGAAACTTTTGTCCTAAGAAGAGATTTTTCTAAAAACCTATATACACTTTATATATAGCTGGATCGAGTGGAAGGTGCAACGATAAATAAAGACACATCAAAGCTTTCAAGTACAGAGTACTACAATTAATAATGGAGCTTGATCAAAGCACCGTGAAAGCAGATTTCCTTAGCAAAAAGATTATATTAAAATCACTACAGGAACAACATATTTGAAATTAAAAGTATTAGTTGTTATATATAAAAGACCGATAAAAACATAGTTATATTAGATTAATACAGTTTTATGGCAACCACCTGTTGATAAACATCACATCGTTACATCGACAGCTTTTAGTCGTTCTCTGGTTTACATAGAAAGGAGGTTTTTGCATAATGTACCACGCTGGCCGGACTGGTTGGTAAAGGATCGTTTTAAACATTGATGATATCTTGCGTAGCTTGTTTCCTATTCTTACAATATCCACGGGACATATAGTATGGCAACAACCTGTATTCTTAATCCGTCACCATACTGAAAGGTGTGTTTTCAAAATAACTATCAACTGTGACCAAAATCTATTGAAAACTTGGTGAAGGCGAGCGCTGACTAAAAATCTTATTTTTTATAAAGAGATTAGAGAGTTATGTACCTACAAACGAAGAAAATAAACCACTAATATAGGTAATTTAAAATAAAGCTGATCATTAATTACTGTATATAAACAAAACGAACATGAATTTATTTTAAATGCGTATTAATTTGATTGATTAATTGACAATAATTGGTTACACAAAGAGCAATATAGCCACACGATATAAATAAAGTATAAGCACAATATTAACATAAAAATAATAAATTTGAGACATCAGGCAAACATCTCAGACAGAATGCCATCTAGTCCCAAACTATGCAGAGCTTGTATTTTGGGTATTAGACAACTGATATGAATGCATATATACTTTGTTTCCAAATAAATTCCTTCCAAATAAATTCATGAAAATCGTTGAATAAGTTGATCGGTTAAACGAGAATTGCTCGTTTTCTTTTAAACTCGAAGTTTCATTTCAAGTTTTTTTTGTTAAAAGTTTCTTTAATTGCACACAGTGGTGAAAAACCAATTGCACCACCTAGTTTGGGATCAGCTGTCTGTCTATATATATATATATATATATATATATATATATATATATATATAAAAACAGTATATGATCCAAAAAGTTCTGAATCTTGGACAAAAAAGGAAACCAATAAAAAATTTACCTAAAGGAGAGACGTGGATATTTCTGTCAAAAATTATTTAAATTTGATAAAAATCTTTAATTTCAAAATCACAGGCAGACTTTTTTAATNACTAACATATTACCATGTAATAAAAGTCTCTAAACTAATGAAGTTTAAAAAAAAAAAAAGAAATTATGTAAGTTCTCTTGTTTTTGAAATGTAATGGCGGCTGGTGCGCATTTTAGTTTTTCGCTTCACTTTAGAATAAAATTATGTGGCTTAGGCTGAATTTGTGCCAATTTATTTCCCTCCTATTACCCTATTCCTATTTTCTTACATGTACTTGTCTTTAAAAAAGTGAGCTAAACAGTAAATATATCATTCAAATACAATCGAAAAACAGAAGTGTAAAACAAATAGACATCGCTAGCGTACCCTTTGAAGCCAGACAAAAACAAGCTCTATTGACAGTATTCTTTCACTAAAGCTGAGTGCTTCTGTTGAGTTTCATCAGGTAACTTTGTAGACAAACATATCCTGTTACGACAATAGAGTACACAATTCTTTTATCGACGTGGCGACGGTGACCGGAGTTTTCGAGACTGCATTGGTACAGGGAATTATAGTGAGGTTGTTTTATACTAGTTTTTGCTTGCAGCTTCGTTCGCTTGTATCTATTGTCACGATTAACAGTAACCTATATGTTATTCTGATATAACCTACATCACCAGAACGTTTCAACAAAATTCAGTAGTTTTTGCGTAAAAAATAGCAAAAAGATATAGATACAAATAAATAAAATAGAGGTAGTTCGTATTACGATTCTCGTCGCCTTCGTCAAGTGGTTACGTGACCTGACACGAGTTTAAAGTAATTATATTATTAAGCCACTCGCCATCCCACCCATACCCATCGCAAAAAGTACACATCGGCGCTAAAGAAGTTTTCACTTCAAAAAGTGTATAGCAAATACTCTTATTGAAAAATATTCAAAAATGACAAGAAATGCGAGTAACATTTACAATATTCAAACAGTATAAATTACTCGATCGTAAAGAATTATCTGTTACTGTGTTTGTTTAAGAGTGGACTTACATAATACTATGATTTTACGGAGAATAGGTGTTGATAAATTATTTCATAACTTTTTACGAGGTTGTTTACTGAGCCAGTGAATCAAACTTCGTAAAACGATGCAATATGTTTTTTTCATTTTCAGCTGCGAAGATAAGTAGTCTACATTTTTTTTACGTAATCACTTGCTGTAAAAGTAAACGGCTTTTGAGTGGACTGTATTTTATTTGCATGTTTTAGATTTCTCGAGCTCTTTAAAGGAGAGATAAGGCCTGAAGCAATCAGGCCTGATATCTTCTCGGTGGTGTCGAGTTAGGGAAAGGGGAGTGCACCTATATTTGCGCACACAATTATGCACTATGATATCTTCTGCTAGTTGGCTGCTCTTCGTTGAGACTAGCCGCCATGGCCAAAATCGGTAAGGAGACCCACACTTCGGCATAAATGGTCCGGCTCGACCAGAGTGACACTACGTCCCCACAGAAAATCGGTATGAAACAGCGCTTGCGCTGTGTTTTACCGAATGTGTGAGGATTCCGGCGTCAATGGTCGGCGGCAATCGCTAGCCATCAGGTAATACGTCTACTTGTTTGCCCCTTATTCCATAAAAAAAGAAAAAATCATCTTTATCATCATCAATACTATATTATCGGTCAGTTGTAGTCAAATGTAGTATGATTAAAAATACACACCGTTATCACTTCGGGGCTTTTTTTGTTTTTTCTTCTTAAATCAGGCTTGTGGAATTTTACTTCTAAACAATAATATTGTCATTTATAATGTACCAGGGCTTATGCAGAACTATTGTTGTAAATATGACATACTAGAATGATATCGATAAAACAGCTGACGTAGCTAACGTGATAGCATTCTTGCTATCTTGTTCGTTTGGGGATGTGAGACTGGAATCTCAACAGTGCAGAAGCACCTCAATAAGCGGCCATGATGTGGATCACCATGCTATCACTACTACTCTTGGATTCTGCTCATTTTTTACATCAGAAGGACCAGGGTTACTCTGGCAGGCCCTTTTATATATAGGTATTTATATATATTTACAAACAATGCTATCTAGTCCCAAACCAAGTAGAGCTTTTACTATGGGTACTAGACAACTAATATTAGTTCATACATACATGTTATTTACATAAAACACCAAACTTGAAAACAATTATTTGTTTGACTCGGGAATCGAACTCGAGATCTCAAGCACAGCAATCGCATACGCTCCCACTGAGACAGCCAATGTATATTCAAAGATGGACGTCTAAAATTAAAAGAATTTACAAAATAAAACAACAAATATTTTTTTTGACGATCAATAACTTTATTTTCTTAAATAACTCCTTACGTCTAATGTATGTACACAACCGTATCATAATTTTGATAAACTATAAAAAAAACTTATAATATCTTACAAACTAAGCTATGTTGTTACTCCTATTATTTTATACCTTTTTAAAGTATTAATTTTTATATTTATTTTGTTTACTTGTTTTTCATCAAATTTTAACATATGTCGCACACTAATCTAATATTATGAATGGTTGATAACCAAATGAACAAATAAATTAACGTGTACACTAATATATAATTCATTTATTTACAAATTGTATTACTTTTATAATTAGAACTTATTTCTATGAAACAAATGATTAGCATACATGTAGTTTTTTTTATGAAATGCAATCATAATTTAGCTACTTCATAAGCAGCAATGGTTTCGTACTGTTTCAAAAGACGCATTTAAATGACAATACGAGTGACGTCATAAATTTAAGTAATATTTTTTACTACCGTGATAAAAGGAGATAGTTCGAATTGTTCTTTTGTGGAGTATGCGTGACTGCCAAAAGTAATCTGATACTATCCGCCGTAAGCCCACTTATCGGGTAATTTAGGCTTTTTGTCTGTGCAAGCAGAGACAAAGTCTTTGATGAACCTACATCTTTTATGTATCATATAAATATTGTTTATACAAATATATATAGCTTTTATACAGAGTAAGTTATTTTTCGAGCATCGTGTTTTTTTTTTTCTAGTAAATTAATGCGTTATTTGAACCTACTTTAGCTGAGAACTTTTTCACCGATCAAAATTTTACAAGACAAGACAATATGACAAGAGAAAGCTCCAGAGAAAAGTGACATTGCTGTTGTTTTTTTTTTTATGTCGGACAAATTTTGTCTCGAAATATTTACTTACTAGAGATGTTATTGTTCTAGATGTTCAAAGTAAATAAAAGTAAATACAGCGGAACTGTCAAAACAAAAGTTAATAAGTAAATTATATAAAAAATAGAAAACATTAATGTGAAATTAAATTAATTTATCAATACGGATACGAGCTTACACATCCCAAATTTAAGAGGCTTAATTAAAATTGTACCTTTAATGAAAACGGTAAAGTAGAAACAACATTAAAATTAAGAGCTACTCAAGCGTGGAGAACGATGTAACATGAACAAGGTAATTAAATGAAAAGGTAAAAAATACCGTAAAAAAATTACATAACATTTACAAACCGTTGATTTTAATTTTATTATTTTCATGGAATCCACCAAAAATCGTGTAAGATCGTGATTTAAACATACAAATCAGTGATTTTAATTTTATTAATTTCATACACTTCATTTTGCTCTCACATCCAGCTAGAATCAAATGACATCCCAAATGCCACAATCAATTGATTCTTCTAAGCTATAGAAAGCGCTAGATGAAAATACAAAAATTCGTTCGAGAACTCGAACGAATCCTCCCAGAAAACCGATGTGAAACAGCAGTGTTTCACCGAGTGAGTGACGATACCGAAGACCACCAACCCGATTTCTCCCCCATCTCACTTCCCCACCTCCTAAAGGCCAGCGACGCACTTGTGATGTCTCTGGCGTTGCGGTTATCGCTTACCATCAGGTAATACGTCTACTCGATTGCAGCCTTTTCGAGAAAAAAAAAATCATAAATATCCATGCGCTGTCTTGTAAACAGAGGTGGGCATTATTTGTAGTCTTGTTAAATATTTTAAATGAAATATTTAAGCAAGAATTTTCTTATCGATCGTTATAAAAATTATTTAATATGTTAAAAAACTGTTACGTTGGGTCCACACGATGGTTAATTTTAAAAAATGAACTGTATCATTTAAGGCCTTCATGGGCATACTACGATACTTAATATTGTGGACTCGCATATTACTTTTAAAGAACTGTTAGTATTTTCTTAGTCTTATCATACAAAACGTTTTTCTATACTTCATCTGTCATCATTCGTTTTTTTTTTAAATTTTTGTATCATGTTTCGTCTAAATTTCATTTTTTGATACAAAAACTAATTTCAAGATTTCAACTGCTACAAATGTATTGTCAATAGACATTACATAAACATACTAGGGTCGTGCAGGATGATAGTTTTAATTAGCCATTCGATTATCGATTGATTCCAATCGATGTCTTCATGAATTCCGATTAATCATATCGTTTGCATTTAACTTAATTGCTATCGTAATTATTTACATTACAGTTAAATGTCATCTTAAAATTAATTTACATTCTTAGACATGAAAGTTAAATACATTTCACCGTGATTCCGCTGCCATCGTTATTACAGAAAAAAGATTTTGTGTTACATCCACGCCAGGTCTTTGTACATCACATACGATTTGCTCAGATCACTTATACTAACAAAAATTCCAATTTTTGCTATCACAATATTGACAGTAATAAAGATGGGTCTTGTAGCGAGCGTACAAGTGAGCAAAGTGATGAGCTGAATCGATTAATTTACGTTTAGGTATCGAGTATTTATTAACGTGTTCACAAAACATACAATTTCTTAAAGTCGTACTAGAGAATATCTCTAATATTACACGGTAATGACCACATGTGATAATCGATATAAATTTAAATACAGGATATTTGTCATTTCGTATGACGAAATGAGGCGCTCATAGCCCAGTTGCAGATCGTTGCTCACCCTCGGTGATTAGAACCAATCACCGAGGGTGAGCAACGATGGCGTGGTCAGTACCTGGGTGACCGCTGGTGGCATGTTATCATGAGCATCTTCGTGGCTTGGAGGTCACGTTAGGCAGTCGGTCCCGGTTGTTATCATACGATAACAGTCGTGAAGCTTAGTTGGAGGCCTTTGGGTGGCTTAAAAACATCCAACGGCAAGATTGCGTAGCCACAACGTAGTCATGCCAGTCCCCAACCCGCACTTGGCCAGCCCGGGGACGTATGGCTTTTATCCTCTCCTGAAAGGAGACCCGAGCCCAGCAGTGGGACATTATGGGTTGTTGATGATGATTTCCTTTCTGCTTGGAGTTAGCAGAACTCCATGAGAGGAGAGAGACTGATCTAATGCCTTTGAACGCACATCACTTAACGTTGAGGCTATCCAATTTTGTTCATGACAATACGAAATAAAAGCATAAAAACTTTTGAGTTAGTTTAGTGACAGTGCGATGTTAGTTTAGTGATACTATCATTTTAGTGCAGTGTATTTTAAGAGCACACGGGCTTCCTCAATTAATTAGAGACAATAAATAAGTGTTAATGGACAGTCTTATTCAAGTATTGTTTTATTAAATTAGGTCAAAGTAAAATTATTTATTAGTCTCTTCTTATAGACTAGATCGTTATAGCCATGTCATACTTGTAATTAGTCTGGCATTAACAAAAAAAAAAATATGAAGGCATTATTTGATTGGAATAACTGAAAAGTACTCTCCACACGTAGTTGGCAAACTCACGACCCGTTTGCACTGATCCTTAGGTTGCAAAACTGAACCCGTAAAAGCAAAATACTCCTCATGTAATATGTATTTTCGTTTGACGTTTTTAACGTTGTATACATCGTCAATTGATTATTTATGAGTCGCCTCCGAACACGACAAGAATAAAATATATCTGAAACATTCGGAAGTATATAAAAATATAATCATTCCGATGTCGTGTAGTGATCGGGGTCAGGATATTAGATATTTACGGAGTATTACTTGTTTCTATGTAGCTGCTATTGAATTTATTTTTGAAACTTTCTTCCTAAAAGTAAATAAATATGAATAAAATAAAATAATCACATCTTAAATA
Source organism: Hyphantria cunea (assembly GCA_003709505.1). NCBI lineage: Eukaryota > Metazoa > Arthropoda > Insecta > Lepidoptera > Erebidae > Hyphantria > Hyphantria cunea. Next base: position 337,657 of record PKRV01003045.1, read on the forward strand.
GGCGAATGCACTATTGGAACTTTTATGTACGAAAACTTAAAATTTCATAGATGAAAGCCTTGTTTCACCGGTTACTGATAACTTTCGGATAGCTTATTTGACAGATAAAATGACGTATCTTCATAAATCGTCTCCAATAATCTGTAACCGGTTAACAGCACAGCAAACTCAATCCCCATCTGATTAGTTCACGATCTTGTTAATAAGATATGCTTCAAATTGGTGATTGTTTGCATAGATTAAAATATATTCTGAATTAAACTATTGAAATCAAAGACGTGGCATGTTGTAACTAACACTAACGTTACAGTATACAAAAGTTGCATGTATGTTCACTAGCAGCCCGTGAGTGTTACGATGACACTTAGAAGTGCAGCAGAAAGCGGGTATTGGAGGCGGAGTTGGCCTCCATGCTGCATTGCTGCTGGGTGCTCACCTAGAAGAAGAATCTGATTAAAGATTCCGCTAACATACACACCTGTATATATTTTTTTATATAATCGCGGGCAAACTGCAGATGTATCACCTGATGGTAAGCGATTATCGCCGCCCTTGGACATTTCCGAAGTACACAGGCCTATGTGACTGTGAATTAGACTCACTCATATTATGACACCACTTCTGTTGCCATAAGCGGGACACATCAAGAGTTCGATTGAAAAATTTGAGATACAATATGAAAATTAACTTAAAAACAGCATTACTAATGTAGAAACAGTAGATTTAATGCTCTAAGATTTATTTACTAGTTGAACGGCAGATTATGAAATAAATACTGTAAAACTTTACATAATAAGATTCGGAAAATTTCTCAACTTATGTATATATCGACATTAGTTATGACCATGCTAAAGCAAGATTGTAAGGGTAATCAGCAAAATATTTCAATTTCGTATCACGTCATTCAGACATTGATTAAGAAACAATATGCAACATACCGCTCAGAACATGGACGAGAACAGATCTTGGGTTAGCATTCGCCGGTGCACAGGTATACCGCCCAGAGTCTGGTGCTTTGGCCCTCTGCACCAGCAAATGTGATGTGGTGGTCTCCCCCTTTTCCGTGATCACAGATACTCCACCACGAGGAGAGTCGTAGTTTATTTCCTGGGAGAAAGAGATATCATATGAGAATAGGCAATAAAAGTACATACAACATATTTCCAAAATTGGTTTTAATCACTCAAAAATAATTTAACTTAATATAGTTTACCGTGGGAGAGCCACGCTTCGGCATGAATGGGCCAGCTCGACCGGAGTGATTCCACGGCCTTACAGAAAACCGGTGTGAAGCAGCGCTTACGCTGTGTTTCATCGAGTGAGTGAGGATACCGGAGGCCCATACCCCAATCCAACGCCCCCTATCCCCCTCANCCAATCCAACGCCCCCTATCCCCCTCCCCTCCCCCTTCCCCCCAGGCCACCATAGTGTGGGTCACCATGCTGCATTGTTCTTTTACGCATTGAGGGTGGTGACCACCACTCTAGGATTCTGCTCATGCTTTCGATCAGGCAGGGCAGAGTCATTTTGGCAACTTAAATATATAAAAAAAAAACTATAATTCAAATCAATAATTTTTTAGTTATTTAGGCAAGGAAATTCTTCGGTTGGTAAATAAAAACACAATAAATTAAAAGAACCAAAATAAATCCCTTAGATTGTATACAAAATTAAATTATAGAAGTTGTCCAAATTTCTAGTAAATTAAATTTAGCAGTTATAAAGTGATTACGACCTATCAAAACCTAAGTATAATTACGTGCATTTCTTTGTCTTTAATACGATTAAAACTAATTTATCTGGCACCGCTCCAACAATAAAACAAGCGTGAACGGGAAGACACAGTGAGTTGAATTAAATTTGATTAATTGCTACCTAATTGCTTTGAAATTGAGATAATATTTATACTTGTTCACGCTCGTTGAATGACGCCGTATATCACTGGTTCGTAATTTGTTTGCTTTAATAAAGATATTCCCGTCTCATTTGTAGCACGATTTTTGTTTGTTAGGACCAATAACTGAAAGTTCAGATAAAGAGAACGGAATAACATTATTTTGTGGCGACTTCCACATACAGCGTCAACATAAATATATGACAACGCCATCCACCGAAGATACACTGAACTACGGAGTAACGTAGTGTACAAAGAAGCTACTAATCCTGCATCGCGTAATAGAGGTTCTCACACCGATTAACATATATACAACCTTCCAACATCAACCGTTGGGCAGTGGCCCGCTAGGCATGATCACCTCGCTTGGTCAGAGGATCCTCCCTTTGTGTTGGAGGAACATGTGGCCCGTTCCTCCACAATTTAAGAGAAAAATTAAGAAAATGATGATGGAGTGCTTCTTTTTTTTTAATATGAGTAGATCAGTGGGTCAACCCGACTGATCACATATGATCAGTTGGGTTATGTGATGGGAAGAAGATTTATAATCCTCCATAGCAACAATCGTGTAACCAAGTTTTGTTATAAAAATACGGTCTTATCAGTTTGGAATCGACATGGATCTTGTTGTGTGTGAAGTTTATTGAAAACTGTTGAAATACTAATTATTATGATAGAGAAGAAAACTCTTACATGGTTATTATCTTGCATGTAAAAGTATAATTCATCGTTACTACAATTATCAGTTTTATTTTTCTGATGAATGCTTTAATATTTCTGAGATTCAATGCAAAACGTCACTAAAAAAAGTATTGAATCTCATCTTTGCCTATATCGGTTCCGTCTTATAACACATTCGAATTTCACGAAACTGAAATAAATCCCCCTAACTTGTTAAATTATTCACAGCTGGAGCATTTAAATTTATAAGGACTTGTCTATTCAGATCTCATTCTGCTGAACTGTTTCATTTAAAATTCGATTCGTGTTCATTTTCTAAACGTAAACGTGATTTGTAATTTCAGCATTTACTAAAAAAAAATTTGGAATGAGTTACTGATGAAACCGCATATTAAATATGTAAGTTTAGACGTAATCTTATTCAGTTTTTTTGTGGTGTGGCAGGGAACAGAGCAGTCGGATCACTTGATGGTGATTGATGACAGTCACTCATGGAAACATGACACTTTCAGACTCTCTCCCAAAATTAGGAGAACGGTGATTTCAGCAGTAATAATGATTTCTCGATCTTTTTGTATAGTACCTTTTCAAGAATCCTAAGTCTATATATTTTTTTAAATTTCTAAAAATAAAATTCACAATCGCATAATTCCAAAACAGAAAATAAAGCATAACCTTCACCAAACCAAATTTCTAAATTCTGAGCAATATTGGAATTAAAACTACCATTTTACCATTAAAATGTCGAGATAAAAACACTAAATGTTTCCGAACTAAATGAAGATACAGCTCCATAAAAGAACCATTAGTGGTTAAATACTACAAATTATAAGCTAGGAACAGAAGAACAAAGTGCTCAACGATACAAGGTATCTTTTACTGCTCGCTCCAAAAAGGAAACGGTTCATATATCTTTTGGAGTTCCGTCAGTTACAGGATACGTCAAATACACTGCACACTTTGTTCTGTAAATGAGTCCCAATTTACTTTGCAGCTATGTAATGGTATTTTCTCTGTTCGATACTGTAGAATTTCTTGTGAATGTAAGTGTCTGGATAGTATTGAATGCCGAAATTGTGAACTGAAATTCGGATATTAGAATAAAGTTGTCCTTTGAGCTATTTTCTTCAGAAGTTTCGACAAGCATAGGTACTATCTCCCAAAGAGGCTTTCTAATACTTATTGGCACTCATTTGAAATTGGTATTTGCATAAATTATTTATAAAATGATTATCGGGATTTCCACATTAGTCCAAAAGAAAAGAAAAAATATCCTCTAGTAAATATTGTTTTTCAACTAATGCCTTTCTGATTATAATAAAAAATATTAAAATATTTTGGACATCTTACATGAAACGCCATCTAGTCCTAAACTAAGTAGATCATACAAATATTTGGTCCGATCCGGGAATTAAGCCCGAGATCTTAAGCGCAGCCGTCACATACGTTGCCACAGCCTCACAGAGGCAGTCAATTATTTGAAGTAAGACAGTTCTAATGCGGACAGACAAGTTTTGTATCCTTATAACAAATAATTTATAATCGTTTGTTACTAAGTTACTGTAGAGGATTTTTATTTAGTTATACTCATATATTTTATAACGGTGAAGAAATTTCAAAGAAAATAAGTCAAACTTTTAATAAATGAAATATTAGACTATTGTTCCTAAATACGTGCCACAAATTAAAGTAAAAAATGACGCTCATTTATCTCAAATCTCAACGTTTTTAATAAAATAATTACATTTATCTAAAGTTGAGACAGACTACGTGACGTTACTGGACTACAAAAACGTTTAGGAAGGGACCTAAATTGTGTCATTTTGGACCTTCCAAGATGCCATGTCAGCGAAATAATATCTTACGTCAGCATGACAAGAGTTATGAGTATATTTCATAAGTAGGCGCTGGACTGGATAAAACGGTCAACGTTGCATTTATAAAAGACAGGCTTTTAACAGCAAAGAATAAAATTAACATTTTATTAAATCTCTTTCATATTAGACAGACAGTTATGACAAGATCATTACAGTCCTTGAGGGTAATCGTGGCACATTTAAGGTTATTTATTGCAATACTGAGTCGGACCAAATGTTTGTATGATCTGCAAATATTTGTTTCGGAGTTTTGGTGTTTTCTGTGCATAATATGTATGTATTTCCAAAAAAAAGTATATGTGTATCAATATCAGTTGTCTAGTACCCATTGTACAAGCTCTGCTTAGTTTGGGATTAAATAGCGTTGTGCGTTAAGATGTCCGGAATATTTATTTATTTATTACGAATAATTGTTATCTACTGTTAAAAGGGATGTTATTTTATAAGAAAATATGATACCCTCTCTCTCTTTGAACTACCTAGTGATGTGCTCAATAGAGTGCACGATGTTAGGTATTTTTTATTTATATACATACAGTTTATATATAGAAAACACCCAAACTCCGAAACAAATATTACTAGATCGTACAAACATTTGGTCCGACCCGTGAATCCAACCCGAGACCTCAACTCAACGCACTACATTCGCAGTTGCATACGCTACCATTGCGCCATAGAGGCAGTCGTAATTATATCATTAATAATTACAATATATACGAGCACTTTCCAAACATACCTCATTAATTTCAAGTATTCCGTTTATGCTGTGTTGTTATCCCTCTTGATTAGCTTTCTTATTCGGCTCTTAAATCATCCACAGTATAAATAGTTGACACTCTATTCGTATTTCTATATTCTAATCCAAAAACGTTGATCGACTTATATATTACTTTTGAAACGTAGTTATATTAATAAAAAATATTATTATAAGTATTACATTCACAAATACTTAATAAAACATGATGAAATAACTGATCATGTCTATTCTGATACTCAAAGAGTTCATGCACATACTATTGTGTCAGTCGTCTAAAATGTTTCGTTCAACCAGAATCTCGTCAGTTAAAAAAGAAATCATATTCATTGAGATCCTATAAGGAACACATGTTTTTTGCTTTAATGATATGCGCATGTAGTATGATTTTAAGGTCAGTCTGTTGATAACCAGTATTAAGGATGCATTAGCAATCTTTTAGTGCTGAACCAAAGGGTTTGATTCCCAGAAATGTACATTGGATCCTAGAGTAAAGGTCACTATGGTATTCATTGCGAATGTCGACTGCCTCGGTGGCGCAGTGGTAGCGTACGCGACTGCTGTCCATGAGGTCTCAGGTTCGAATCCTGGGTCGGACCAAATGTTTGTATGATCTGCAAATATTTGTTTCGGAGTTTGGGTGTTTTCTATGTATAATATGTATATATTTACAAAAAAAATGTATTTATGTATTAATATCAGTTATCTAGTACCCGTAATACAATCTCTGCTTAGTTTGGGACTAGATGGCGTTGTGTGTTAGATGTCCGAAATATTTATTTATTTATTATTTAAAGACAATGGAACAATGCAGCATGGTGACCCACACTATGGCGCCCTATTGGAATTCTTCTACATGGCAGCATTTGCGCTGTCATATAATAATTTTTACATTTTGTTGGCCTTGTGTAAGAGGGCAGTAATTGTCGAGTCGGCCCATTTGTGCTAAAATCAGCATGGATTTACTACATTGTGTTGACAGAAAACAATGATTTAATTTTTACAATAATTTATCAATGGTATTTATAAATTTCAGAGACATATAAGTACGTGTATGTTATATTAAGCACTCTATGACGTACGTATGCTAATTCAAATCTGTCTACCCCTAAAGCAATAAAGACGTGACATTTGGTTAGCTTAGATTATACTTAAGTATCAACAACATTGAATATTATACGAGACTTGCAATTTATGTACTTTGAGTCTAAAATTAAAATGAAAACACGCTGTGGTAATTTGGATTTTAATAAATTAAACGTTTTCAAACTAAAATCTTATTCAATGTTTATAGAACTTATGAAATAATTGCAAAATAAATGTGCTGTTTGAATTTTATTTTTCAATCAAATAAAAATGTGAATAAGTCGTTAATGTAATGTGTTGTGTTTTATTAAGTTTTTTAAAATAAGCATTTAGAATGAACGACACTAATGGCTTTGAGATTGAAAAAGCCTGAGGTCAAATTGAAAATCTTTTCGTTAGTATTTTGTTTATGCAACATTATTTTAGTTACTTATAAACAAGTTGTATGTGTGTTTATAAAGCAAAATGCTCTTTTCTTCATGATGCATATATAGTCTATTTCTCTAATTGGATGATCGGACATGTATTAAATACCTATATTAATAATTACAACAAGGTAAGTGCATAAGTCGCCAAACTTTAGTCCCATTTATTTGTGTCGACAGGGCACTTTAGAGGGTTTAGATATTTAAATTTAAATAACTATTAACAGGAAAGCAAGTAGTAGAGACGCAATGCTGTAATTTGAATTGGATTTTGTCAGAAAATCCTTGCCGTCTTAAATAAATTGTTGAGTAATACAAAATTTTAACAAAAAAAAAAATCGAATTAATGGACTGGACCAAATTGAAAACCTTAATCTTAAAATTGTTTCACGCAGTCAAAAGCTTTGAGGTAGCAAACATAAAAAAAAGTTAGTGAAAAATATGTTCTTTGAGAAATGGTTTATTCTAAATGAAAGAATTTTGCTTTGTTAATGAATTCTTACATTTCGTAGAATGAAGTCACCGAGAGCTTCGAATTAATATTTTATTTGTCATTGTACCCAGAACGTAGGTATTTGAAGTAGGTATTCTCTTTAGTATTCACCGTGACGCCAGTGCAAATGGCCGTCCCGTTTTCAACAAATTGAGTGATCGCCGCGCCGGTGTTCCATTTAACTCGGCTTTATTTACAAGTTGATTTGAATCCTTGCCGACTTGGGCCAAACATTGGTTTACCGTAGTCCAACACGAATCAATATAAGCCACAGTATATAAAAATACAAAGAATTATTGAAAAATAAATATAAGTTCAATGACACAGTATACAGAGTACCCATACTCAGATCGAATAATTGTATGTGGTTATGTGTATAGTATGATTATTACTAGCAAATGAATATTAATATTTTTTTCATAACCATACTCTGTGTCCTTAATGAAACGCAAAGTACTTCTAGTTGGTAGTATATCATATATCAATAAGTTTTTACACTTTTAAAGATACTTAATCAAATTTTAGAGATGTAAATATCATTTTAGATATTAGAACAGAAGATTCACGAGTTCCATACTGATATTAATGAACTAAACCTTCTAACATAAAGCAAACGATAATTATTGAACTACTGCAATCCAACTATGCTGTGGTAATAAGCTTTCTAGTACATTGGTGTGTGTTGGGCCAACATATAAAAAGTATTACCAAATATCTCTCGTTTTAGGCTACACATATACATTTAAATCCAGTGTTGGGTGATTTATTTCAATGTTTGAATGTCTCAGCTGTCGGGTTGGTAATATATGTTTTAATTCTACAAAGTAACTGAAAATAACAAACTATAGCAGTTGAGATATTATTGTATGAATAGACAATCCGTCAGGTAATAATATATGTTTTAAATGGAACATTTTGATAATCTTGTCGTCCTGTTTCATTCAATTCTGCAAAGATTCACTTTAGTTTTAAAGACAACTCCCGCTTTAGAAATATACATCATGTAACGCGGAGGGTTTTACAAACATATATTAAACGGCATTAAAAAACGTAATAGTATTAGTAGTAATAGAAAAAGGCGTGACGACCGCTTAAACCAACAGGCCAACAGTGCAGTCAATGAACTTATAATTATAATATGAGCATAAAGATATCCAGAATGTAAAAAACTTGAACATTTAGAAATAGTGACAAAAAAAAAGCAAATTCTAAACCTTCGTTTTGAACTTCACACAAGGACACACTTCAACTTAAGAACATTAAGCTTCACTAAACTAAGCAACTTCAAAAAGCTTTAGTCTAGGTTAACACATAGTTATACATATAGCTGCCAAAATCACTCTTCTAGCATGGGTAGAATACATGAGTAAGGCCACCATCCTCATTGAGAAGTTTCGGATTTCAATATTTCGGACATCTAAAACACAACGCCATCTAGTCCCAAACTAAGCAGAGCTTGTACTATGAGTACCATACAACTGATATGAATACATATTTTTTTTGTAAATACATACATATTAAACATATAGAACACTTAAACTCCGAAACAAATATTTGCAGATCATACAAACATTTGACCCGACCCAGAATTTGAACCTGAGACCTCATCGACAGCAGTCGCATACGCTACCACTGCGCCACTGAGGCAGGCTTTACGATATTTTTTAAGTTATTCTCAGCTGTCTTACATAAATGACACTAAACTAAATGTTTACTTTATGAATTTTCGAATAAATGCTTTAAGTAAAGAGAGAGGGACAAGACTACAGAATATGTTTAGCTCTTGGAAAACTCGAACATCCTTATTTGCTTCTTGTATGATTTCAAAGATTATGTGTGAACTTACCGTTTCTTGAAATTTGAGTTATTATTTTACTTCTGAAGAGCCTAACGTGATTATTTAAATGTATTTATTTTTTATTAAAATATATACATTTTCAAATTGGATAAAGAAAAAAAATATTTTGTGATAAAAAACAAAAAGAATATCCTGTACCTTAAATAGTGGATAGGGATAGTCTTAGATCAGAAAAGGATTTGAGACTGCGATAATACAAATGAACCATAATAACTTTTCTATCCTTCACCTATACCCATAAACATCGATGTTATATTCTCAAATTCACATGTTGATTACATTGTCTACCAAGTAATGCAAGTTCATGTTTGTCTACTATCCTGTGGGGAATACATGTCGCTAATATATCGTGTATTGCCAATTGTTCGCTCTGCTAACAGGCGCTTGCAGTGACAACACGCAAGTGTTTGGCCCTGAACCAGATTGAAATCAATATCTGTGTCAGCGGGTTTTGTTAATCTTTCATTTATATTTGAATGACAAAATTTTGAGAAAGTATTCAATAAACCTTTTTTTATGTAACTGACATATTTTTTTGTTATCGCTTTTAAAACAGTGAGCGAACAATAAATTGATTCTGAAAGACACTGCTCCTTACTTCAGAATATATTTCAAAGGATTTTATTTTTGGTGTTTTGTGGCAAGGTTAATAGCTTTGGATAAAGCTGACACTTCAAGTTACTAGACTCTGCGAATCTGCATAGACAATAAACCTTTTCCCTGAGATTAGATACTGTTTTGACATTTACATATGCACATATTGATATTTCTTATTCTGTTACTATTGTGTTTAATAACTTCACTGCACCAATTTTCTTCTTAATATATAGTACTAGTCGGACTAAACAGACTAAGTGCTGTAACTTCGTACTTAGTCCCTTTAACGCCAGATTAAGAGCGCCTTAAAATTAAAGGCGTAAAGAAATGTTGCAGTGGAGCCACTGTGGTGCGCTAGCCGTGCAACTATTAGTTTTCATTTAATTTCAAGAAGCGCACTATCGTGATTCATCCACCTCATATTTTTATAGAGAAGAGACACGCTTTTAATTAATATTGAAATAAAATATGAATGTAGATCAATTTACCATTTAAGTGTTTTTGAGGAAGTTAAAATAACCCTGTCATGTGGATAGTAGTTCTAAAATTATTCTAATCGCATTCATTCGGTGTTCTTTCTTCAGTTAGTTATCTTTTGATCATCATATTGGAGTATTTGGTACTATTCACTATTAATTCTTTTCTTTTTTTAATTATTAATATTGTTTTTGGAATAGGGACAAACAAGCACTCGTCATCTGATAGTAAGCGACTACCGCCGCTCATGGATACCCGCAACACCAGAGGTACACAAGTACGTTGCTGGCTTTTGGAGGATGGGTGAGGGGTAGGAATATACGCCTGCGTTATCTCTACTCATTCGGTGAAACACAGCATAGGTGCTGTTTCACTCAGGTTTTCTGTGAGGCCGAGTTATCCTTTCGGTCAAGAAGGCTCATTCATGTCAAAGCGTGACCATTAACATGAGTAACGCTTCTTCGTTGGAATCAATCGAGTAACAGATGAACATCACTAGAATTTATTGAAGCATTACTGATGAGCGTCTATTGTGACACAGAGGCAGCACTGCAGCGCTTCTTTTTAATAGTAGTAGTAGCGACTGCAGCGCTTTCTCACACTTCTAATTTGAAGATAGCCTGAGAATATAGATTATCGCCATACCTCTTCAGCCAACTAATGGAGATTCTATAATTGCAACAGCGCTGCAAACAGAATGAAAATTTGATGCGGATTCCAGCAACCTCGCCTGCAAGGTATATAATCCAAGAGGTGAATTTATTTGGTTCATGTTAAATTTCAGAGCAGTCAATATACATACCTCATCATTGTGAGTCCAGCGTATAGCTGGAGGTGGCTCTGGAGAATGCTGGACTACGCACGTGAGGTTGATAGTACTGCCCATATTGATGAACAGCTCTGGACCGCCGAGAATCGTCGTCAGCGGCTCTGCTTGGGCAAAACGAGGTGGTTAGGTTTTATCATTTTCATAATTAAAACTCGAGTTAAATTTTAGGAACTGTCATTTTATTTCAAACTGTAATATCTTAATGAGATTTATGCTATGACTAGCAATTGCCCTAAATTCTTTTAAGTAATTTGAGAAAAATTTTTCTTCATGGATGCCTACTACATGAAAATCATCAGTAGCTCAAATTTCAAGTTTGTAGCGTCAGCTTTTAGTCCCTGTGTTGATTATTTGGTCAGGTAGTCAGTATAGATTAATAAATATTTTACACCCATGATACAAAACCTTTCTGATATCTTTAGTTTCAAATTGTGTCACTTGACAAATTTCCGTTACAATGAGCCTCGTTACAAATGACCGAACATGTCTAGACTTGTTTGACATGTCGCCACTCACTAAAGAAATATGCCTATAATATGTAACAACACATATAATAACTTTACACCCAGTACACCCAGTACACCCAGGCATTAAATAAAGTGACATGCCAAGCCCATACTGAGAAAACCTCGTATCTTGGGAATCGGTAGCTCACCGTTCCAAATGTCTTACAATGGCAGATGTAAGTACTTTTGTATAAAGCCTAATTAATGTTGTTCTCAGGATATAAGTTATTATAATTTATTTATGTTTGTTTTAACTTTTTAAATTACTATAACAGCCCAAAATAATTTCATTTTTTGCAAATAGCTCTATAATTCCATATCTTTTCGTAGGAGAGATTTATAGATATTACTGTAGTAAATAATGTTATAGAACGATAGTGATCGAGTATATTAGGCACTGAAGAGCCATTAGAGTTCAGTGACATAGACCCAATAAAACAAATTAACACTTATGCGGTCGTCAGCCTACGATACTGAACGGAGATCATTGAAATAACACAGACCTGACTCAAATTTTATTACTGCCTCGACGGAATATAAAACAGTTTACGATATTGCCAATTTTAGGCTAAGTTTCGATCGATTCAAATATAACAGTTCATTGAACGAATAATGAATAGTTGACGAACTCAATAAACGATTTAAGTGCTTAATGATTCGATGTCTTGTATGAATTACTGAATAAAACATATCAAGAATTAATAGCTTTGGGTATGGAATCAATAATGCGGTTATTGAATATAAAATAGTACATGATAATTGATGACCAAAACAGTTTTTATTAAACGTGTAAATTACTAATAGAACCTTTTATAAAATAAAAAATAACAACAACGACGTGATGTATGAAGTTTCATAAACCATGATGACCGCTATCTAGCAAAAAGTAATTGAGTTGTGGAGTTACTACTAATCCTGTATCATGCAATGAAACTTTTTTTTGCCTTTTAGTACATATAACTTTACAAAATAAACAAGTTTCTCTTTTTACTTTAAAATAAGATACATGGATTTAATTTTAACATCGGCAATATGTAATTAATAATGATACAAAATTTTAACAAAAAAAAAATACCAACTTCGGTAAATGGACCAAATTGAAACGAGTCCACACGGAGAGTAACAGCTTTAAAATAAAAAAAAGAATCATCGAAATTGGTTAGGGTGGTATTGAGTTATTCGTCACGCACATACTTAATGTAAATTGAAGACTTATATAGTTTTCCAATGAATGACATTGTCAGAACTAGACTAAATCAAAATGGGACCACACGGGAACTACCAGCTTTAAAATAAAGAAAAGAATCGTCAAAATCGGTTCACCCAGTCAAAAGTTCTGCGGTAACAAACTTAAAACACAGTAGAACTGAAAACCACCTCCTTTCTTTGAAGTCGATTAAAATAAGACATTACTTCAATCATGAGTTCATAAAATAATGAATTTCATAATTGACAAAGAACTCCATCTAAAGAAAGTTTCCAGTACAATTTCGCTAGGCATAGATGTATTTATGATTACTCAGCCTCAATTAGGATACATCAAAAGTTATCTCATCAGAAACCGAAAACATGTTATCAAGTAGATATATTACTATTATAGTTGAAGTAAACTTTTCTGAGTTAAGATCAACCAATCTCAACTTAGTTAGGCAGAAGAAGACATCTATTTATACGAGTATGAGGTTCAACGACTCCTTGTTGCTTCTACAGAAAAATGTGAATAATTTATAAAATCTCTTCAACAAATGAGTTTATGCAAAACAGTCTTTAGAATAATGTTCAAGTTCAAAAATGGAGAAACTACGATCCTTATTTTTATATCAAAACAATTGCTGACAAAATCAAACCCATTTGTATTCTTTTTACCCGACCGCGGTTATGTTTTCGAGTATATGTATTTATTTATTTGTGTATATTTCTTTTGCACGCCCTGGAACCTAAACGGCTTCTTGTATTTTTATTTGATTGGTATCAATAGTGGTTGGCCTATTGGTTTCAATGGTCGCCACGCCGCTTCCTACTGCGCCAAGTGTTGTGGGTTCAAATCCTACATGAGACAATACTTTGTGTGATCCATAAATTGTTGTTCTAAGTCTGGGTGTACTTTGTGTCCGTTTCATGTATGTTTGTAAAGATCCCCGTGACACAGGAATGTATATTCCTAATGCGGGAGTTGTCTTTTTAAAACAGAAAAAAATAAGAATAGATTTCTAAAACAAATCGTGAGAGTGACACTGATAACATCAAAATAAAAAAAATACAAAATAAAAAAATAAGCGCAGTCAGGTTTTTATTTTAAATAATAAGAATCGGTGATTTACAGGAAATTTCGTCTTTAGCGATAATACGATACAGTACGATGATTAGATCATATAAATACTGTGTACAGTTAACTTTTATGATTTATTTTTTAATTTTTGCAGTCTTCATGATTGTTGGATATTTTCAGCAATGAAAAATCGTTTCACTTTTGAGACTATACTGTTTATTCAAGAAAATTAATTTGTAAATTTGTTTATGAATACGAATACAAATAGGAAATCTTGATCACAACACTGTTAAATATATTTACCTAAGTAACACAAATCATGCATACTAATTATATTTAAAATAACTCTGTTTTTATGTAATAGAGAGCAAATGATTATACGTATTGCCTGATGGTAAACGATTAACGCCGCCCATCGACACTCGCAACACTAGAGGCGTCACAAGTGCGTTGCCGGTTTTCAGAGGTTAGGGGGTGAGGTTGGGTTATGGCATCCGTTAGCCTACGGATGGCGTAAGAAGCGGTTCCCGGATCTCTCCCGTCTCAGGCGCAGAGTGGCACACCGTATGGTTTTAGTCGGTTCGATTCCGACACACTGCCCCGCCGCAAACCCCGGTGGGGTGAAGGCCCGAGGGGGTTTCCACACGTAAAAAAAAAGAAATATGGCGTCCGTTGGCCTGACTCACTCGGTGAAACACAGCGCAAGCTCTATTTCACACCGGTTTCTGCGGTGCCGTGGTATCACTTTGGTCGAGCCGGCCCATTCATGCCGTAAGTGCCTGTTACGCTTTCACGGCTAAACCACTGAACTGATTTCAATGAAATTTGGCGTGGAGGAAATTTGGTTCTCGAGGAAGGATGTAGGCTACTTTTTCTCGCTATAACCAACATACATGTGGGTGGAGCCGCGGGCAAAAACTTGTATGACTACAGAAATAAGTGAATGCAAGTAATAAAAATATATACCTGAAAGTTATAGATAATTTTTGAGTTAGTTACTCAAAAATTATCTATAACTTTCTTTCTTTCTTTAATTTAGAGTCTTAAAATTATTTTTCACATAACAGTATATTTACACATATGTATTCGGTTCTATATATGTAAATTTTATGTAAATATCTGATTACACGTTAATGGTTCTTGTAAGTAGCTTTGAAATAAGGTTCTTGAAATATACCGAGTAATATTTTGCGTGTCAGAGAACGAATTTCTAAGCCGTGTATGTGAATTTTTTGAAAGCTATTCCCAGGCAAGTTAATAATAAAGTATTGACTCGGTAATTTTTTACATAATGTAATCCTCGCAGCAATTTAACTTTGATCGAAAACATCGCTTGGTTTACTGCATACCCACATCGAGCGATATATAATGCGTCCAGTATATAATACTATAATTAGAGAGGTGTGGCTTTCTTATTCACTGTTTGGATTTTATGTGATACACAACCTGTGTTTGGTGTGTTCATTATGTTCGCTGCTTCAATATTTAATGAACACAGAAAAAACGAAGTCAATACAGCGTTATATCAGAAAACTCATGACAAACTATCAATAGTTTTTTTTATATTCACCCAACAAAGGAGTCCTAAAAGTCTAAGATGTTGCAGCTCAATCTACATATGAATACGAAATTTAGCGTCCCCAAGTACAATAGTCGGCTGGACCTTATCTAACGAAGTCTTTGTCTGCATTCATGTTGGACCCAAGATTTAAAGATCTTAGCTCGACTTGTTTGAAAAGAACTTATAAAGATTGTGAATCGCTTATTTGAAGGTAGTTACCAATATTTTTAATATGAAATCTGAATACATACTAGTGATTTCAGAGAGCAGCTGTTAGAATTAAAAGAAATTCGTCTATAGAATTCGAGATTGAGTGGTGACCGATTATATAAATATTTGGGGAGTTAAGTAAATAAATTAATGCCCTCATTCCAATAAGAATATCTGTGGTAATATTTGTGGGTAGTTAGAGCAATTAAAAAAGTTTAATAGATATACTTTTTTTTAATTTTTATTAATTTAGAGACTTTTGTTACATGGTAATATATTAGTCCCATCGTACCTTATCCTATGTTATATTCTATATAAAATCAAGTCTATGCTTTTAATGCGTAAACATTCCGAATAAGTCAAGTGCAGCATTTGAGGTTGGGTTTCCTAAAATGTAAGTAATAAACATACCAATATCATAAATATTTAAATCGTATTTACGCACCAACGCCTCCCTTTGTGTTCGATACTTGACACACTCCGTCAGTAAGTGTTGGGCATCATCGAGAGTCCCACATATCTCACAGTCCGGTGTATCTACTTTCTTCATAAAATGTCCAAACTTCCTAGACGGATAGTGTCCTGAGCGAAGTCTATGCGCCACAACAATAATATTTTTGTTCACTTTGCTATTAATGAACCAGGGTAGATATACATGATATCGCCAAGTACTTAAGTAGTGGACACATGACGGTAGTTTTTTTTTAGTCTTAGAATATTAAAGCCAACCCAAACATAGTTTTGCATAAGGCTCTGATGAAAAGGAAAATGGTTTGAAATTACCATGATCTATTATTTTTCATTACAATTTTGGAAGTACTTAAAATTTCAAAAAATATTATTTCTAATCAATTTAGAAATATAATCATATAGTGTAAGCTGGACTCGCGACGCTCGGTTAGATTCAAATCCCATAGAGGCTCGTTATCAAGACATGGAACAATGACAGTTACCTCTTTCAGTGTCAATAAACCAATTAGTGTTCGAAGAGACTGAGCAGAACTTGATAATATGTTTCGTCTGTTGCATGCTGTTTATTTGTTTGAGCAATAATAAATGATTATTTCTTATAAGATTCATTGGCCAGATCCATGATAGGTCTAATGAGATTTTTTTCCTAATAGATCCTAATTTCAACATGATCTACTGAGATTTTTGTTAGTCCCTTTGTGTTCGATACTTGACACACTCCGTTTGTAGAATCTATATACTACAATGACTACACAATTGGCCTAGTGGTTTCAGTGGTCTCCACACCGCTTCCTATCGCGCCAAGTGTTGTGGGTTCAAATCCTACATGGGACAATACTTTGTGTGATCCATAAATTGTTGTTCTAAGTCTGGGTGTACTTTGTGTCCATTTCATGTATGTTTATAAAGATCCCCGTGACACAGGAATCTATATTCCTAATGCGGAAGTCCTCAAAAAAATAATCTAAGAGTATCCATTGCCCAAATTCATGATGTAAGATACTGATAGTATCCATAACAAAAAACAACCTAGTTTTACAGTATGTCCTTTTAAGCTGAAAAAAATCTTCAGACATACACAACGTAGACTAACATACAAGAACAATCACTTGTCACTACGGAATCACATATAAAAATTTTAAAACAAAACATTCATAATTTCGCAAACACATAAATATTTTTTGTGCCATAGCAGTGTAGTGCTGATATATTCACAGAGGCCTTGTATTTTACTCCCTACCGTGTTGCTTTATGTTCATAAAACATCTCACAACAATATCTAAAACTTTATCTAAAATATATGAGAAAACATAATTCTTACATAAAGGGACATCTTAAAATATTTCCAGAGATTGATTAAATAAGAATTTAATTTAAATGGGCTTAAGGAAGAATTTAGAATTTTCCAAAATTCAGAAATACCACTTGTTAATCGTCATAGACTCCAAAGGTATATACATCTTAGTTAAATAGAATTTACTGAGGAAATTGAGTAGTAATCTCTTAACAATAAGATCAAACCGTCAAAACGACCCTCTATAAGAAATGTTTTAAGGAAAAATATAATTTTAATCTTCGACCCTCAAAGGGAAGAAAATAAAATTTATTTACAGCCTCATCCGTTATTACTTGCGGGGCAAATAACTTTATATTGCTTTCTTTGAAACTTGGATCTTTGAAGTCAGGTAAAGTCTGATGTACTTTATAGGTGACGTCATAGCGCATTGAACGTAGAGAACAGACTATAGTTAAGTGCCAAGTGTTGTTGAGAATTTGCTGGATCGTGTAAGATTTAGTGTTAGAGAATGTTTTGGACCGTACTCGAATCTCTGCAGTTCGAGATAAATATTATAGACATGATCTACTACAGGGTGTAATAGTTGGATGTGAATATTTTTACTTAGTATAGATACTTTATTTTAAGAATAGCATTAGGAACTTGTTATTTTGTACATCTGTTTAAAAGGTATACTGACTAGACTGTGGGTTAAGTAGCTCTGACTGCTAAACAGGAGGGGTCGATTACGTGATGAGGACGGTCATTTGTTCTTTGTATGGTTTTAATTTATAATTCAGGTGCTCATAGACCAGCTGCACTCAGTGATTAGAAACAATCACCGAGGGTAAGCAAGGCGCGGTCAGTACTTGAATGGGTGACCGCTGGTGGCATGTTACCATGAGCGTCTCCGTGATGAAAAGGTCACGTTAAGCAGTCGGTCCCGGTTGTTATCCTATGATAACAGTCGTAAAGCTCAATTAGAGGCCTTTAGGCGACTTAAAAACATCCAACGGTAAGATTATGTAGCCACAACGTAGTCTTGCCAGTCCCCAGCCCCCACTTGGCCAGCTTGGGGACGTATGGCCTTAACCCTCTCCTGAGAAGAGACCCGAGCCCAGCAGTGGGACATTATGGGTTATTGATGATGATGATTGATGACTTTATGATTTGAGATCAAACGGCCGTGTGTGATATGTATGTCTTTTATTATTGTAATCATATTTTATGACTAGCTGATGTAATTCGTCCTTTTAATATCATTGGTTAAGCTTGACCTTCAGAGCATTATATTTCCATGTTTACAGTGATAACCTCTCACATCTCAAACACACTATATTAATAATAATAGTAAAGGTAATATATTGACAGTCTTCCTTCATTGTCATTCAAATTCCGTCCTATCTCTGGGCTCTTCCAAAAACCCTACAACAAACAAACAAACAAACAACAACCTATAATGTCCCACTGCTGGGCTCGGGTCTCCTCTCAGGAGAGGGTTAAGGCCATACGTCCCCACGCTGGCCAAGTGCAGGTTGGGGACTGGCAAGAATACGTTGTGGCTACGTAAATCTTGCCGTTGGATGTTTTTAAGCCGCCCGAAGGCCTCCAACTAAGCTTCACGACTGTTATCGTATGATAACAACCGGGACTGACTGCTTAACGTGACCTCCGAATCACGGAGACGCTCATGGTAACATGCCACCAGCGGTCACTCATCCAGGTACTGACCGCGCCATCGTTGCTTACCCTCGATGATTCTTTTCTAATCACCGAGTGCAACTAGGCTATGAGCGCCCAAAAACCCTATTAGCTATTTAAATTCCATATTTTTTTAAAAGAATATAACATTTGATTTTAGACGGCCATGATCATTTTTGGACTCCTGCCAAAAACTTACTTTGGTTTTTTAATAAACTGTGATGTGATGTGATAATGATGATATAAAATATAGCTGATGATGAAATTAGTGATATGTACATTACTGATTAGAGGATATAAATGCTCATTTTCTTAGATAAAAAAATGAGCCTTATTTCCAAAATTTGCACTGTATTGATAGCTATTTCTGTTGTGTATACATAAACAAAATATTTTATCCTAGTTATACTTCTGAATTTGAGATTTTATCAATGCGTTGGTTGGTTGATGTACAAAACCTTTTACGTATTATCGATTGGTATATCTTGGATATCTTCTGAATATCAGACATTAATAGTTTGATTAATGATTAAATCTTTTCATGGTTATTTGTCTAATAGTGATGTGACCTGAAATATTCTATAAATCTTTTGGAGATGTTTTCCTTTCTCAATTTAGCACTAAGTATAAAATTTATGGTTTAAACATTTATGGCAGAATTTTATGAATTACAAAGACACGGAAACTATAATTGATGGAGAAAAATTGCAGACCATTTCTTTTAAAACAGCCAAAGGATCTGAATGAAATACGGTGAATTTCCTTGGTTAAAAAATCTGCTTGTAACGGTCAAAATTTAAAAAAAAGTTGACTAATGATTGGGGTTTTTTGGTTTGCCCTTGGATTTTCATGCTAATTTTTATGCTCGGTCCAGATTTATCATCGGGGAAATCGCGTTTTCCTAATCATATTTTCTTGATATAAGGACATTTCACTGTCACTAATACTGTTATTGTAGGCTCTATAGGTATTCACTGTTAGGTGAGATACTAGTTCCGAAACTGCCATCAACGATATATTGTGAAGTTAATATTATTTAAACCTAAGCATAAATGAAACCAAACATAGGATTTTTATCACCGCCTAATCTTAAGAAAATATAGTGATGACAGGGAGAGAAGCCTAAGTTTTTTAAAAAGCCTTTAACGTATAAAAAAGTTACTTTAAGAGTTTTTACTTTGACGAATAAATTTTGTAATATTTTCTGTACACAAGTCAAACCATAAGCACGTAGCTTCCTATAAATAAATCTTACTGTTAGTTATTTGTATGTGTGTAATTTTAAAAATACATAGGTGCAATTTTTAGCTTTTTTCTACATATTTATAATTTATTATTCCCAAAATAATATGGGGGTAGTTGGCAGGCTCTTCTGCCAACCACCCCTGCTTAGAAATGTTTTTGGCCAACTATATAACGCTAGACGAGTCGGTTTTCCTTTTTTTTGGTATCTGCCACTATATAAACATTTTTATGCACATAAATGTGATCAATGATCATTTACAGTAACCAGTGGTTTTTACAATAACACTACCAGTGCCAGTGGCATAAATAAACTAAGAGTGTAAACTGCTTTAAGAGACATTTTGGTATAACTAAAATTATTGTAACACATCGTGAACGAATGTGATGTAATTTATACTCCAGACTATTGGCACATGCTGGAATATGTTACAAATCATTCTAGAATTAAATTCACTTACATTCATTACACTATTTTAATTAACTTCAATCCTGACGGGTTTCACCCTACGGCATTATCTTTACTCACAGTTTCTCGTAATATGAAATAATTTTCATAATTCGAGAATGGAATCTAATGCAACTTTTTCATCAATTCAGTTAGTACTTCACAAGAATGAATAAATACTTCAATACCATGCAATCTACGTTAAATATGTGGCTGTGGCACATCCCCTCGCCTGGTTGGAGGATTCTCCCTTTGTTTTGGAGGGACCTGTGACTCGTTTCTCCACAAATAATTTATTGACGCTCTAACTTTTAAGAAGAAACCTTATTTGTGAATTGGTTTGTACTGAATCATAATATAGATATGATGTGATAATAATATATAGATGTGTATATTGTACTAAAGTACTGTTTAAAAAATTGATGAAAATTATTTTTAAAAAAAGTAACACAGTATGGAAATACGAGTCATTAACCAGTAACAGCTGTAATTTACTCATTATGGTCACTATATTTACTCATATATAAAAAGAAAACTATAGAAATAAATTAAATTATAGTAACTGTTTGTAATTCCAAATAAACAGTTTCACCAAATGTATTTGTACCTCCGTCTGTGTCTCTCTTTATGCCGGCTAATCTCTAGAACCAGTGAACCAATTTTGACGGGACTTTTCACTGGCAAATATTATATGTATTTTATTTTACAAAAAAGTATTTTAGAAGTTTTCCCGCGGTGTAAATGTACTAGAACAAACGTGGATAACACTGCGGGGTACAGCTGGTAGTTACTGAAAATTGTTGACGAAAGAATTTTATTTAGAATTCATCAACTGACATCAGCCAACATTGTATGCGCAAACAAATTCCAGCTTTTATTATTACGACCGTAACAGGAACATGTGTCTGCCAAACTGAGTCTCTTTATGTAAGTCATGACCTTTTATGTGAGACAGCAAAATATGTTGACGTTAAATTCTAATGGCACAAAAGCCCGCATCGACCTGTTTGTATGACAGTTCAAAAATGTATTTGGGATTTGATTGACTTTCAATTCATATGGCAGATTTTTTAAATATGGATTTTTTTATGAAAGATTTTATGTCATTGTTCTAAAGGAAGATAAGTCCCCATGCGGACATCTACTGCGTCCAATATGAGTGACGTTTTCTTCTGATTAATATCGTTGCTGGTTCCAAGACAGTTTAATTTTTCTTGAGACTTCTCGAGTGTCATATATGTGTGTTCGTGTACACTGCTGTTGATCTTGATATACAGGAGTTACAGAGGTGCGCGTGCGGGCGGGATTAGTCCCATAAGTTAAGATTCTGATAAAATCCTTAACCTCAAGTTTTGCGTTTGTTAATTTGGTTTTACGTAAACAAACTTTAAAGAATATCTATTATCCTATTTTTTAAATTATACTGACATAAGAACCATTTTTTTAAAACTGCAGTTGCTATCAGTCAGTTTTGTATATATAATGCAGTGTTCTTTTGTAATGGGTAGTTAATTTATTAAGGTGGGTTATATGGATACCACATTTCGCCACGATATCGTGTAGTGGAGCAGTGAGTATAAACGCAAATAAAACTATAATAAAAACAGTTAATTTCATTTAAATTTTAAAGCAAACATGCACTACTATATTCAAAAGTTTTTATTAATGAGTGCTGCTCACGTTGAGGCTGGAATCTTTTCAGTCTACCCAGTATTACAGGATATAAAAAGCTTATATTATTTATTAGCAAACCAAATTAAAGTGTAGAAATAATTATAAAATATATATTTTGAAAGCAACTCCACTATTCATCACATTTTAAATCTATTTCAGTAATTCACAAAATTAAAAAGACAGAGCTAATTAAACTCAGCTAAAAAAAGACTATACTGGGAAAAGGACGGTAACCTATTTCAAGAACTGAAAAATTCTCCACATTTAACGTACTTATTTTCCTAACAGACTCGTTGGGTACCATTAAGTCTGTAAGGCGAATAAATTAACTGCATTCGTTCCAATGGCCAGTCTCCTTTAATGCTGATGCAAGAGTTTTCACATAAAATGTAAAAGGCACTCTTTTAATTTCTAATAATGCTGAAAGGCTCGTTAAAATTTTTAATGGATGTTTTATGTGCATCAGTTGAAATTTGCTCATTTGCATTAAGGAAATAGTGACGTGAATGTGACGCATCATTCAAGCTCTGACCAATCAAGTTGCAAGCTTATAAAATAGGCATATGTAACACCATTGGGGACCATAGCTTAAGCCATTGAAAATTAAATTCATGGTAGTGAATCTTCTTTTTATTTCATTTTAAGGTTAACCTAATATAGTTTTGACTTGGTAGAATTAGTTTTTTAAAGATCACCTTAAAACACTCATGACGCTGCTTAAGAGAAAATAATGTGTTCAAAATATTTATAGGCTGATGACGAGCTGATCAAAAATAAAACTTAAAATCTATTACTTTACTTTTATAGGCTTCTATGATTTTTTTTTACTAAATACAGTTTAAAAATTAAAAAGAAATCGCGTGCTAATAAAAATAAATGTTTTGAAACTGCTTTCGAATCATAACTTACGAATGTTCAAATAGTTTAATCATATAAATTAAGGGAAATTTATAGGATTCAAATATTTATAATACATACATATAACAATACAACTTACCAACAACTGAGAGGAACATACGATGACCTATAGGCGGCGTGGTGCCTACTTGGCACTCATAAATGCCGGAGTCACGCCGTTGTGGAAACCTTATCTGTTGAAAAATATATGTATTTAAAAAAGATTAATATCATTAATTAAGTCATAGTAGGAGGCACCCAGACGTGAACTGCTATGAATAGAGAGAACTATAAGAAATTGAAGTAGGCTTTGGCCAATAAGTGGCATACAGACAGGGTTGTCGTTGCCCAGTAGCTTAGAACAAAAGGGATATAAAATAATTTATAAGGAAAATAATTTCACTAAGTATAATATATGTTCAATATGTACTATCTCAAATAAAGGCTATTGTTATTATTAATATCATTAATACTAGAAAAGTATTTATTTCCTGGTAAAGAGTTACTTTAGCCTATTTAAATCGATTTGACCGGAGCGACATGGCTTTCCCAAAAACATTAACCAATTCTTTAGTTCACCTTTCACGTAAACAGTCTTTTTCCTAAGAGGGCTTATATCTCATTATGACAGCACTGCATAGAGTGGAGAACTCGAGGCAAACTATATGACAACTCGGCTGGCGAGAGTTACCGTGGAAGAGCCACGCTTCTGCACGAATGGGCCCGCTTGATCGGAGTGCTGCCACGGCGTCACAGAAAACTGGTGTGAAACAGCGCTTGCGCTGTGTTTCACTGAGTGAATGAGGATACTGGAGGCTCATATCCCAATGCTTCCCCCATAACCACTGTGCCACTGTGGTTATAATAAGCCCAAGTTAAGCCCAATTTATAGGTGTATTAATGACAAAAATAAATGAATCACATGGTAGGACGTATGGCCTTACCCTCTTCTGAGAGGAGACCCGAACCCAGCAGTAGACGTTGTGGGTTGTTGATAATTAATGACATGGTAGGTATGAATATAAGCGACTCTGATCTCGTCAAAATACTTTAGTCTCAGGCCTTTTTCTCCATAACAGTATATCTCGGTATCCTATAACTAGATTACCTCTCTTATCCAATATATCTACCCCAATTTTCTTTCTGTCTTCAGCCCATCTAAAAAAAATATCCAAGTAAACTTCACGTCAGACAGACGCATATAAACTAAACTAGCCAAAACCCTTTATAATGTTTCACATTTCACCGACCCTGAATGAAATAGCGAAATAGGCCGGAAAATTATGATGATATGATGGGTTGGGTTTCGTCGATCTATTCGGTAGATAATTCTAGAAAATTAAAGGTTACGTGTGAATCTCAAGCCGGTTTAAATTAGAACTTTTAACCAAAGATACGGTTTATATATCATATTTACTCCATTGTCTATATCCCTCAAAGGGTAGATAGAGGCAAATGAACCTTATTATTTTAGCCCCTCATGTGTAATTGGAAGAAAACATATTTAGCTGGACATATATACTCCTAAATCAATCATAGACCCATATTTTTAAGCACAAATATACATTTAAAATACACTTACTAATGAATCAACAAGCCAGTTTACATGCCAATATCGATAGCTATGCAATTGGCGACTGCCAGACCAAGATCGAATAGGGAGACGTTGGATTATGTCGAAGGCTAAGTAACATTTTGGGTAACTAAGTCTTAATTAATAACGATGCAAGTACTTCCCTAGCACTTACAGTATTACATAAATCTTCAGTTAAATCTGAGTATGCTACAAAATAGATTTATTTTAGAACAAAATAGATCTTTATGTATTTTTCTCTCTATTACGATACATAGTTTATGTTCTAAATTTTGGACAAAGAAGAATGTTATAAAAGAAAAAGTGATAGATGACTTTTCTTCGCCAATTATCCTCTTCGGCATACATAGAGATCAACAATATAAAATATGTTGGAGACTGGCAGACTTTCAGTCACGAAATAGAGGATAACAGAAAAAAAAGTAAAAGTGGTACGAAAAATACTACTACTGTTCTCGACAACGACACCAAAAATGGTAGTAAATTTTAGTACTAGTTGAAATTTCTCCTACTTTATATTTCTGTATTATTGATATGATATTTAAATAGGTGTCTCATCTCAGACTAATTAAAGTAAAATGTAGCTTCCTAGAAATTAAAACTGACATTGACCTAACATTTCCAATATAAATCTACGAAAACAAACTGGAAAAAAAAACAGGCAACATAAATCTTTTCTATGAGACCCTGTAGAATAAATTGAGTTAAGATTCGTTTAGAATAAATTTGTTTTAGAGTGAATTGTAAAAAAAAATGTACCTTCAATATCCAGTCTTCGGTATGAGGGTTGTGGACACTGATGAATCTCTGGTCAGATGTATATGTCATTCTTCCAGACGTCAGAAGGTGGATGTCGCGATGCCGGATCCATGACACCTAGGGCGTATAGAAGGCATTATAAATCCTATTGTCCTTATGCAATTTAAACTAGTCGGCTTGCTTTTACTTGATGGAAGTTGTTAAATAAATATTAGAATGAAACTTACTTATTCTGAATTCACTATTTTATTTCAGTTCAATTTTGACCAGTTTTTCCCTGTGTCATTATCAAAAGTTATTTAGTTTTGATAATGCCATAAGGTGAAACTATAACAAGTGAGTTTAATTCTAGAATGTACTTTATATCTCAATCATCCTAACTTTTATTCATATTAACAATTGAAATTTGAATTTTGCATACTTTATTACTGCATACAATGCAACAGAAGGGACTAATCAATAAACTAAGAAGTTACTATTAATTATGTATCACGCAATGTAAGTTTATAGGCCAACAAATGGATATTCAACTTTGCAACATGGTACTTTAGGACTACCAGGCATTGGACCAGGGATTTTATAGGTGTACGCTAACTATGTTTATAGAGACATATATACTACCCACAAAAACTTCTCCTTGGATGTCTAGGCTACAATTCATTAGAAGCCAGACGGGAGATGCATTAGCTTGCAATTCCATGTACAATGTAGAGAGGAAAAATTGACACAGCTGATGAGTTGTGTCGGTTTTATGTACTCAATTACTATTGCGCTACAGGACACATTTGTTGTTTGCCGTACCATGATGATACCAGGTATGATCTCCAGTTCGAAGTGACATTCATTTGAGTTGGAGAGACATGGCAGTCGTTTCGTCAAAAATACATATGTTTCTCAGACTTACGCGTTAGTATTTAACGATTCATAATTAAGTATTTCATATTATGAGGAGAATAGAATATGCAATTCATAGTTAAGTTATAATTAGTTGCCAAACCTACTCTACGGGTGATTGACGCCGCATCATATATCATATTCATATGAATGAATGTTTCTTTGCTGCGTTTTTATGGTTCCGTACCTCAAAAGGAAAAAACGGAACCCATTAGGATCACTTTGTTTTTCGTCTGTCTGTCTGTCAAGACCCTTTTTCTTAGGAAAACGTGGAGGTATCAAACTGATATTAATATTAAATATTCAGGTCTACTGTCCCTTAGAGCTGTAAAAAATCAAACTTAGTGAACGCAATCAAAAGATACAGCCGTTTATGATGCAAATTTTCGACATTCGCAAGGGAATCAAAATCTGCAGAGTACTTGCCGTGAACTTAGACTCTTGAAATTTGGAACGTAGTAACGTTTTATAGAACAGATAAAGGAAAAATTGCGAAAAGCATAAATTTTTAGTAACATCAAATAATATACCTACTGATTTGTATGGAACCCTTGGTGCGCGAATCCGAGTCGCACTTGGCCGATTTTTACACTTTACTTATGAACTGAGAACTATCGAAAAAGAGACTGAAATGTTTATCCAGAAAGGCATTTCCATTTGCCATGTAAAAGTGAGTTGATAAACACCACCTAAGTACACTAAATAAAAAACTACAAGTTGGCGTATCGTATTACTAGCTAAATTTTTTTCTCGAAAATAATTTGTGTATAAAAGTAATTTATATTCGCAAGTCTGTTCAGTCTGGATACGAGTCTTTGAGTATCAAGTTGCTTCAAATAATCTCCTTTTACGCACGACCTCATACAAAATTTCTTTTTCATTTTAGTACTTCTTTTCAGGCTTAAGATTATATTTTAATTAATTAAAAGTTTATATTGAAGTAGATTTTAAGATATACATCACACAGAACGCTTCGGCATGCATGGGCCGGCTCGACCGGAGTGAGGCCACGGCTTCAGAGAAAATAGGTGTGAAACAGTGCCTGCGCTGTGTTTCACCGAGAGAGTGCGGATACCGGAGGCCCATATTCCTACCCTTCCTCTCATCCCCCTTCCCATCCCCAAGGTTGGCAACGCACTTGTGACGCCTCTGGTGTTGCGGGTGCCCATGAGCGGCGGTAATCGCTTACCATCAGGCGATACGTCTGCTCGTTTGCCAACTATTCCATAAAAAAAAGAAAATACTCTATGTCAACCTAAAATTATAATTAGCTAATAACTATAGTAGTATTCTATGACTTATATGGGTTTTTTGTTTGTTTTACCGGACCATTTCCGTACTTAGCCTCTTGATTGGGCCGTTATACGTGAGTTTGTTATCTTCCTACTTTGAGCATCCTATATCATCCCAGAAGCTCAGCAGCCTTTTCAGGTCACTACATGTTCACGGGAGTGATGTTGATTGGAGGAAGTCCGGCCGTTGATCTGCCACACTTCTACATTCTGTGAGAACGTGCTACTGTAATTCTTCTTCCTCCATGCATCCCCTGCTCAATAGTGCAATGTAAAATAATGAATATTTGCTTGTTTAGGGGACAATTTTCTATCAGAATGCAATGATTTGTAGCTGTGGACCACCAAAGGCAACCGATACAATACATAGGTTAAAAATGTAGGATACCTATTATTTTTTTTAAACTAAGTCTTCTTTATTTTACAGTGTAATATTGGAGTAAAACACGTTGCCACCAAAAAGGGTTTAAATAATAGTTTTGTTATAATTTACTGAGTAAATTAAGTTATTAGATTTCCAGCCCCACTTTCACTAAGGCGGGAAGGGATGATTAATATACGATGTTACAAATATACGATGTGTCCATGATGTTGTGGTAATTACCAACCATTTAACGTGATCTATCTGCACCCTAGCCCTCTAAACCACGAAGCAAATATTTTCATTAAAATCGTTTTTACTACACTGTGATTTCTACTTCATATAGCTTTTGTGAGTGAAATATTTCCAGTTTGCTTTCTACTCAGCCAGAAACAGGTTTAATTGTGGCATTGTTGGTACTGGTTAATTGACTTATTTTTAACAAACAAAAAAATTTTACTGTATAAAACAACTCTGAACGATTGAATGAGCTAGTTTTTTGTGTGTTTTAAATTGGTATTTATACTGACGATTGTGACGATTTCACAAGTTGAGCTACGTGATTACATACATACATCGATTGACATGCATAATGGTTACTCTTAAAAAGATTTCTCTTCATGAATATCGTAGTTATTTATGAAGTCACCTCGCAGGTGAAACCTTTTTGGCACCTTCCAAGCTATATATTTTATTTCAAATTTATTGTTTTAATTTAAATAATACGGTAAAAACCCACCATATAGATATATTTTTTAAAATTTATTATTCACAGTAGCTATGGATAAATAAGTTTCGAAAAACGGATGGTCTTCAACAAAGAACTAATTTTAAAAAGGATGGATGTACATTTACGTGTAATTTATACTATCGGTTGTCACCACTTAAAGGAACTTGTTGAAATACATTCTAGAATTCAACTTACTCATACTTATTCCACTGTTTTAATTAACTTTAATGCCGATCGGTTTCGCCTTATGGCATTATCAAAAAAGTCAACTTAAATAGTAGAATAAGTGAGTGACAAGTGATTTTAATTCTATATACCAAATATGACAATAAGATACTGTATTTTGCTGGCATAAAATACGTATAAACATCATGGGTACAGATATGACAGAAAGTGAAAAATATCTCATTAATTTTTAAGGTTGATACCAAAATGAGGTTGATGAAAATATACAATTCTAATCGGAAGAGGATTTGGCTTTAATTTATAATTTTATATTATGCAAAGAATAAGACAGA
This sequence comes from Hyphantria cunea, assembly GCA_003709505.1. Taxonomy (NCBI): domain Eukaryota; kingdom Metazoa; phylum Arthropoda; class Insecta; order Lepidoptera; family Erebidae; genus Hyphantria; species Hyphantria cunea. The sequence goes on from PKRV01003045.1 coordinate 367,032, forward strand.
TCGGGGTAATTAATCAGTGTCATACTTACAAAAGATGTTAACACACAAAAATATTTTTGCAAAAATTGCGTTGCAAAAATACTAAAGTTACTGCGGCGGGTTTTAATAATTCTGGTTTATTATTTAAGTTTGTGAACTCACCTGTTTGAAAACATATTTATGTATCACTGCAGATTAATAAATAATTATTTCTCAGCATGAGCTGAATAATTCTATGCTTCTTATTTGGGGAAATGGAATACACTAATTTAATTTCTAGGTTACGGAAAAAGAGCAAATGAAATGTTTAATTATTAGAGCAGCGAGCGCACTATACCAGCATCGTGGAAAATAAAATCAACCTACAGTTACGGAGGTAGTTTTTTTAGATATGCGTGTTCGTCACATTTGCAGCTAAGTAATAAATACACCTGTTTGTCTGTCTACTATTATTGCTTATTTGGTATTCTTGACCCAATTTAAACCACGGACGCGACGAAATAAGTTTGTGATTGTTATTTCCAAGTAGATTGTCAAAAATTATTTTTTAAGCCCTACCGAATAATGGCCAAATATTTATCCAAGACTAACGTCAAAACTTGAAATGATTTGTTATTACTGGGTAAATGGTTTTTTATCTACCATATAACCATAGGCTGACTAAAATCGATGGGTACAGATTTAACCACCGATATGCATTATTATGTTAAGCTCTCTATCATAAAAACTTTCCATAGTTTCAAAAGACATAGTCGGAAGATATCAATTTTTTTTAATGAAATGTTTCAAAATGAATACAGACATTGCTGGAGGTCGGAATATTTAAAACTAGTAGTTTTGATTTGCATGAAAGAAATGTAAGGTATTTATTTAAAGTTGCGTTCTTAAGGTTTTACATAAACAACATTCCGTACCTCTATATCAAAATGGATTTAAATTAAATGCAATTCACTGCAAAATCAATCAATACTACAGTTTCTTTAAACTTCATTGGAAGCCATGGCATAAGTGTATCAGGGGAGTGTCAGATTAAAACGAATGATGACACAATATAATTTTTAACTTTTTACTTAATAGGCGTCGTATTGAAAATTAATCCATTGTATTAAAGTCAAAGTATAGGTTAAATTGCATTGAATGTTAAAATTAATAAGTGAGATTAATTCAACTAAACTCTAAGTCCAAGCTGTATCCCAGTGTTGATGATTTATTAACCTCATTACCGACTTAATAATAAACTTACAGTGCTGCGGTTTGGAATTCAAACTGAATTATAATAGGATTAAATAACGAGGACCGACTAATGGTTTTAATAACTTTGTAAAAGTACGCTAGAAAATTAATAAGGGCTCTTGATAAATATATAACAGGAAGCTTTACGAAATTGTGCATGAGTTTCATGAAATATTCAGACGCTGATTAATTTAGTTCTGAAATTACTTTTGCACTTGATAGCTAAATTTATGGACACGCATATAATATAGATGTTTTTTTTTTAAATGCAAGCCAGTATGCTAGACAGTATCAAATGATAAGTGGTGACATTGAGACGGGAGTATGATCTTTTTTTGTGGGTGGAAAGGTCGTTTCAATCCCAAACTCCCGCAGGCGGTAATGGTTTGACAGATTGATATGCAAGATTGAATTGGAAATATTGACAAACACGAGTAACCTCTTACTTTGAGAGGGGTGCATTTGTAAACTAGTAAGTAAGCTAAATATAGCTTAGACAACTCAACAAATCTTAAAGAATATTAAGGGATCTACCTGATATTTTGATTACTATAAAATTTTGAGGAAAAAAAAGGCAAAAACCTGATGCAAAGCGTTTGCTATCGAAATTAAGTAATGAATACAGCTAAGAACACTATTATTATACAATTTTTTGTTTTATCAAATTTAAAATAATTATTTAAATATTAAATTCTTATCATATATGGGTCTCCCAAAGTGATTCTACTCTGCCTGATGGAAAGCATAAACAGAATCCATGAGTATTGGGTACTCGATTTAGATACTCACCGTTCGGTTTCCCAGCTCATGGACCCTGCAGTTGAGTTGTGCAGTTTTTCCAACCAACGCTGTCACGTTCTTTGAATGAGCGATATCAAATCTCGGTCCTCGTTGTGTCAGGCCAAGATCCACATCGGTGTAGTCCAACTCTGGGACGCCATCTGTACCAAGCCCATTTGTGTTGTCGGTGCAACCTGATAAAAGAAAAAAAAATAAGAATAACATAACAAACTTCTTTAAACCTTACAATATAGAAGGGGTAGATCAAAAAGACTTGATTGATGTTCAGTACAGAACATATATTTTTAAAATGGCAATAAATTGCCACGTTATTTTTTTGTGAATTTTTGATTCACTTTTGTGAGCCAGTAACATTTTCCTATTTTGTTGGTTTTGACGTCAATGGCGGAACGACTATGAGCTCTGCCCCTTTTTTAATAGTGTTGAGTAGTTAATAAGTTAATAAAAATTAATTCTTTACTTATGAATTATTTCAACAACAGAAATTGATGAAAGTTATGCAAGTCAAATAGAAATCAACAACTGATTTTACTAAGCGTCTTATACCTAAGAATTTTTGAAAAATGTTTTGCAACAATCCGAAATATGCTATCATTACCCAAGCTCCCCTTTTTATCCCTTGCCTGAAGGGAATTCAAAAAAAAAATTATACCATATTTGTATTCAGCTACAATATGACTGACTTATTTGGGGAAATTAACTTATTAAAAATAACTTAATAAAATGAGAATAGCTCTATATGGCATGAAAATCTAAACAAATTCGGCAGGAATATCGAACAGCTTATTTTATCCTATCACGTAGGTCTTATATAGGTAGGTTACTACGGTACTCGCCAACATTTTTATATAAATAAGCTAGCTTCTGAAAGAAAAATGGTGTTAAATTATCACACTTGTCACGTTCTGACAAGGAAATGAATTTGAAACGCTTTAGTATGAACGAGTTTGCGGATTCGTCGCCTAAATTATGTGCCCTCCAACTTTAGGGATTGGGAAAATAGTCGAGTTAGAAGTTCCATTTTTTTTTAAACTTTCGGTAATTAGTGTCTTGTTAATAAGTTTAAAAATTAAAAGTGCCCGATAATTGTTAATTTGACCTTCATCACATTAAAGTTATATGTGAATGGAATAATAATTTTATTTTTGGAAAAAGAAACATTTTATTCCAATTGTCCAATTTGGTCGTAGTATTTTCAAAAAGTTGAAAAATAATATAGAAAGTGATTGATAACCTGAAATGTCTTTTATTACCCATAATAACGATACCTGGTTTATAGATAATAATACAGTTTAACCTTAAAAACTGATTCATGAAGAGACTTTTTCCTAACTTTAAAATTTCAACCTAATCCAGAAGCCACTTTCTCGCAGTACTTTTTCGCAATATAATTAAAAAATATGATCTGTTATGTAACCTACTCGTCATCACATCTGCACGTGATATATATTATAATATGTTTATATTTATAATCAGATATGGTTCACAATGTGGAAAAATGTTATTCATTTTCTTTTAAATTCTCAAGTATTTCCCTAGTTATGTAATTTTTGGTGATTTTCGAGCATTAAGACGAGTACTGACTATCCTTATACTGATCATCCGTTCTGTCCTTAATTTGATTTATTTTATGAAAATATAACAAAAATAAGTAATTAATTAACAAATGTATTTAATAGCACTAATATTTAAGAAAGCTACTTCATATTTTTTTTTATTACTCCAATTCCAGTTGATTTTTTAATTTTTGAATATCGGTATACCCGACGACTAAAAGAGTTACCATATTTTCTGGTTAACATTAAAATAGTTATTCCCTAATGAATAATAATGTTAATCATGATATTTAAGTTGTAAATACTATTAATGAAAATGTTTGAACTCTGCTAAATCTAAATGAAACGAACACAATTATTGTTACAGGCTACCCAGTTTAGGCTTATGTTCAGGTTTGAGCGTTCATGGATAGCTAAATTACGTTAAACTATGCCACCAGATGGACCACATTGTCTAGTTATTGGTGTTAATTTCATAAATATCTACCAATTATGCTCCAACTGCTCCAAAATATTTATTCATTAGTTTCAAAACATCTATTATTGCGGCAATAAAACTAACCACCTCAAAACTGTCAATTTATTTGCACTTTGTCTAAAACATGACACTTAGAACCTTTAAGGGCTACTTTAATTATAAATCACTAAGCGGCTGACTGCAAATTGGTAAAGGCAAAGATTAATACATTGTAAAGTTAAAGAATCTTACCCGTGTCAATCTATGGATGGATGACCAATTTTAATATCTGGAGACCTCTCCGAGCTTCGGAAAGATCACTAAGTCATTATTTGTTAGCATAAGAACATCGTTGGCAATTAATACGGGTAGGTAAAGACCTAAAATATCTGAAAACATTATTTCCACAGAACCTCGTTAAGCACAAAAAGCCGAAATTCAACCGTATTAAAGTAAACTTACAGCCCTCCCAACCTAGTTCAAAAAAGACTCAGAGAAAGATGAATTGTAATTTACATAAGTATTCAAAACTGCTGATCAAATCGACTAAATTACTCCGCCACTCCTGTTTTCTTTGAGAATTAACTGGACTAAATAGTATTCAAAGCACATCACCACTGCAATACGAATTACAACGTAATTTTTCAAACTACCTAATCACGTGAATTTGCTCACGTAACTGTTGTAAATTTTCGAGTTTGGAACACAAAGAAATTTAAATTTAGTATGTAAATTACTTTTAATGAAGCAGTGCTGGGGTAAAATAATAGTATGTAAGTAAGTTATCACTTCTACCAACTAGTTCTTAATAAGTTTTTTAGTATATTTGCAGTATTTGGAGATTTTAGAAGGTGTGATGTACCTAATTAGTACCTTTTCAAGTGTTAGTTTATTTTCAAGTATGTGCCATGATTTAAATTGTATTAAAATAACCATTGAAAGTGTGATTATTACTTATGTAAAATTTTGTGAAACTTAGAACTTAATGAAATAAGGTTTCTTTTAAAAATTTTTTTTACTTCGTCTTTTTTTAATATTTGCTTACGACTATGTCGCTCCTTTGTTTGACATTTGATGTCATACTAATATAAAAATGTAATTTTTTAAAATATTCTTGGAATTGTCTTGAATTCATAATGGTGAGATGAATTTTATTTGTTTTAGAATTAAACATTCATTAATTTTTTAAAGTCGTTCAAAATCGGTTCCGCTGTTTATGCGATAAAGCGTAACACAAAGACAGACCGCCTCTCTTTCAAATTTATATTATAATATTATTATAAATTGTTGTATCCGGATAAGTAGTAGTAAATGCTTAATTATGAAATAATTATAAATACAGATTCTCTAGAGTGGTACATAAATATTCTTATATTTAATTCAAAGCCTTTGAAGGGAAAGAAATAAAATAAAAATTGGATTCAATAAATAATAGCTTTGGAGATTCAAAAGCGACGCAATTTCCATCTTTACTTTATACTTGAAAACGTTTGAAATCCCATTTAAACATCGTACCACAGAAAATTTTATTGTATTTAGATCCTATTCAGAAAGTACAATCTAGTGTACTTTATGAGCATATATTGAACACAAAGAAAAGAATGGATACAATTTAGGATAAATATTATTTTCTACGCTACAAAAATACAAATAAATGTCTGTCTTTGTGTACATCTGTGTGTACCTTTCAGGGACTTTGAAAAGTTTTGTAAGATTTTTTATTGTGTATTTTAAGTGTTCTGTGTCAACTACATATATTTATCAGGTAAAATTATACACATGTATAACACAGCCGTCTATAATACCCTCGTAGTACATAAACCATAAAACGTTGCTTTTATTTGCACTAACAGGATTATTATACCTGCAGTGTACCACAGATATGAGAAAACCTGTAGAGCGTGGTACATAAAACGAATGGGTCATTATAAATGTGCCGTATACATCAAAGTCAAAATCAGCTTTTCCGTGGGAGAGCTTTAAATGCACAACGGAGGCCATCCAATTGCTGTTATGTATTTCAACCTCTACCGTAAGAATGTTCTCTTGAATGTTGTTTTTGCTTGACTTTGGTACTCATGAGTCAGACCGTGGCCATTATTTATGGCATTCACTGATGACACTGATTGAAAAACCGTTTACAGGTAGTAGGGCCATGCCATGCTGAATTTAGCACAAACCGGCTAGACCAGAGTGGTACTACGCTCGCACAGAAGATCAACTTAAAATTACAGTGTTCACGCTGTCGTGTTTCGTTGGTGAGTGCAAGACCGGAGGTACAATGACGCAGGAGTATCACTAGGCAGTCATAGTGTGGGTCTCCATACTACATTGTTGGTACGAGCAATGAGTACGGTGACCAGTACTCTTGGATTCTGCTTATGCTTTTTGTCAGTCAGAGTAAAGTAATTTTGTCAGAGATGGGAGAGATGGATTTGTATGGACATAAAATAACAAAAGCAGATTTTTTGAATAAAATTTTGTTTTCTTGTAGAAATCCTTGTCGACAATGTATAGTATATAAATGTAACGATGATAACTTATATAAATGAAGGCGTGCAACTAATAAATATAATAAACAGGAAAACAAGAATAAACTAAATATAATGCCAAACATACGTGGAATTATATTTTTTATCATTTACATTTCATAAACTTTTTTGATTCCACACCATCATATCGAAAATATGAATTAAATGTCAATAATGACCCATAATATGAATATTTTCAGAGAGGATCGAGGATTTTACAAGCTCACCTGTAATTCACTGACTGAATTTAAAAGCTTCTAAAATTAAAACGAACTAAGACCACATATTTCGTAAAACTCTTCACATTTAGATGCCACGATTAAGCTTCATGCACATTCCCATTTGCCTCTTCAAGTGTGTAACAAGTTATAACGCCAAACTAGCTTGTAACATCAGCAGGCAATAACAATAACGATAACAGATACATAAACATAACTCAAAGGAGGGAAGGAATGAATGCTGTAGGAACGAGAAAGAATCTCGACATTATCTAAAGGCTAAATTACTTCCCGTCATGATCTACTTTAATCAAGGCCTTGAGCCCATTATACTACGTTTCACCAGATTTGATGAAAAGGAATAAAAAGATGGCGTAAACGAAACGGCTTCAAGACGATTGTGTGAGATTTAAATGTTATTGGAGTCAGTTAAGTTTAATGAGAGGAGGCTTGACCTGTATCTGATAATCGAAATCGGCCTAATCCAATGTAATTTGCTTATTATATATATTTTATTAAATAAATCCATAAGTAAAAGATACTAGAAGAAGATATATACAAATATAAAAAGAATGATCTGAATTCTTTGCGTAAAGATGGCGTTGTGTCATGTGGCTGCATGTGGATTTGGTGTTGTTTTAGTTATTTTTTAATTCAGAAAATTAATACAGTAACACTCTAAACTAAAACTACTCGATTGGTGAGTTTACCTATTGGCAAAATACCTCTGATATTACAGTATTTCAACCTGCTAAATTTAGTTACTACTTAATTATACCCTCTTAACTTCTAAAACTGTTTTTAGATGATGCATCCAAACTACTGACTCTATTTTATTAAACCTATGTAAATGTTGTAGCGGTGTCGAAGGAGTGATGCGGTCGTAAGTGTAACAAGACCACAATCCCATAGAGATACTGGCTAGTTAAGCTTATTTATTACTCTCTACTCGCTCTACTGTCCTAGTTAAATCGATGGTAACGATACTGAACTGATTCGATTGAAATTTGATCAAGCGGCATAATGATAATGACGACTGTTACACTAAAGGCTATATCTCTCTATCTTTTAAATACCTACCTATAAATGAGCAATTCTTGTTTATATATAATCTGAATTTCGGAAACGGTACTAACGAGTTTCGGGGGTAAAAAATCGATCCAGCTCGGAGTCATCTTTAGAAACTTCAACAAATAGAAGAAATACCAAGCAAAGCTCAGTCATCCGGGCACTGGTATTAAAATAGCAACACTAAACATATTCTTTAACTACAAACCTTAGGTTTAGGTAATACAACATTTAGAAAATGATAAAGTTTTTCTACTTGTATTCAAAGTTTGAACTTTCAACTCCATAATCATAACATCGTGGTACAGAAACTTTGGCCAAGTACAACCATCCATTGACCTATTTTCAAAAGGTGAGATGTGAATAAATTGTATGTTTAATTTCTTGAAAATGCTATCTAATTATTAAATAATATTCACTTAAAATGAGTAAAAGTTCAATCTTCTGTAGGTATAAAATTAATTACTACGACTGATTCATCAATTCATAGGTTAACTCAGTGGTAGTTTGATGCTTGCACCTGCTGAGAAAGGTTTTCGATTTTTTTCTGTAAGGGTAGAATAAAGCCCACTTGTCTGGAAGTTCAGCATTTCAAGGTTATTAAAACGACGTAAGTAGTAATCAACGATATAATACTCTTATAAGTTGACAGCATTAACAATATAAACACACTACTTCACTAATGTTGTCATATTACTTCCCTGTAGAATTCCTTTCCAATCAAAGTAAATTCCACACACATTCCCAAAACAGGTATTGAAACAGGTAAACATTTATGTTAGTAAATATTTGGAGTTAATAACAAAAGAGTAGTATACGAGCATTCAATCAAAATAGAATTGTAACAGAGATGAATAGATTTTCGTGATTTTTGTTGCAGATAATTAAGATATTCCATACATCGAAAATCTGATTTATGGGAAGTGATTTTTCTGGACCTCTTTATGCTCAAAAAATATATTGAGGTTTAGAAAAACTAAATGCATGTTTAAACAATAGTACAGCTAATAAGAAAAACTATAACATTTGATATGGACTTTGTCACTGTCTTCATTGTTACGAATCTATTGACAAATCATTCTTTTTTTTAAAATAGGGCAAACGAGCAGACGTGTCGCCTGATGGCCGGTAGCAGTTACCACCGCCCATGGATACCCGCAACACCAGAGGCGTCACAAGTGCGTTTCCGGCCTTTGGAAGATGGGGAGGGGAATGGGGTATGGGCCTTCGGTATCCTAACTTACTCGGTGAAACATAGCGCAAGCGCTGTTTCACGCCGGTTTTCTGTGAGGCCGTGGTAGTACTCCGGTCGAAACGGCCCATTTGTTCCGAAGCGTGGTTCTTGTATTCATTAAAATCGGTCTAGTTGTTTAGGCGCTGCGGTGGAACTTACAATAATACATTGACTGACAAAACCTTTTCTTTTCGCTTCGTTATTGTCGGGTAAAAAGGAGTCTTAAGTTCAAAAATTTTAAGCCTTAAAGCCGTTAAAATAACCCCAGTTTCTTTTATTAAAACAGATCTTTTGGTTAGAGGAGAATAAATAAAATAGTTGGAAATAATAAAAAAAAACAGGAATGAAACGAAAATGAAATGAAAAATGAAATATTTTACGACTCTGTAACAGAAATACCACTCAAGGTTGACCTCTAATATACATAATTTGCGAAGGCTCGAAGGAAATGTTCATAATTTAAGCAAGGTCGTTAAACTTTTGAATAAAACCTACTTCTGTTGACCCTCGCAATTTGATTGTAACAATGAAAATACTAGTGAATGGTTTCAAATACGTCTAAAACCTATTTTTTTATTATAGAAGCTAATTTAAAAAAATCAAATTTAATACAATTGTACTTAAGGGTTCTATATTAGAAGTGGCTGTATCTTTTCTTAACAATTATTATGTACCATAAGAAAAAGTTTTTAATAGGATAGGACATTATGTTCAACTAATGTTACTGAAATTTTTTAAATAAATATTTTCAGACATCTAACACACTACGCCATCTAGTCCCAAACTAAGTACAGCTTGTAATATGGGTACTAGACAGCGGATATACATACCCTTTTCTTAATGCATACATTCTATTCACCGAAAACTCTAAAACAAATATTTACAGATAATACAAACATTTTGTCAGACCCGGGAATCGAGCCCGAGACCTCGAGCAGAGCAATCGCATACGCCACCATAGCGCCAACAAGGCAGCTTGGTTAGTCGGTATCTATATTAATGGTTAATTAATTAATCGGTATTAAAGATCAGAATTAAAAACGAAAGTGAAACTCAATCTAGCTCAGTAGCTACATCGAGTTTCACTTTCGTTTTTAATTAATTTACTGTGAAAAAAACACTATTTGAAAAAATAGGAGCATAACACTTAATTGACAAATCGAAAACAACAGGATTAAAAAAAAACATAGAATAGTATTTGTTTCAAAACGACTAAATCTGTTAAGAAAATAAAACAACTAGAGACTAAAACACAATGTATTCAAAATTCCCGATTCTAACTCAATACAAAACTGCTTCGTCCGTTAAATAAGGCTAAAATAGGTCTTAGCTATACACATCTTCGGAGTTAAGGGTCGCTTTGGACTGACGTAGCTAATGACTAGTACGTGTAGTGACTGCTGGCTAATCTGAAAAGTCTCCAAGATTTCCGAACATATTATACTAAACCTCTCTCTTAGCGGTTCAGTTCTCGCAAGATTCTGTTCAAATCGTGACATTTAATATTCGATAAAAGCTATTTTATTTAGATAAACGAATTACTAGTCAATTTAAAAAATATTATGTAAAGTGAGACTTATTAAATTTCAAATTGTATTACTTGGGTATGTAGCTTGAAAAGTCGATTTGATTTCGTTTGGAGAAGAATGTTTTAGGAATTCGATACATTATATTTTAAAGGTCATAGAAACGGATGGTATAATATTTGGATTAGAAATTGGTTGTTTTATTTAAACAGGGTATTTTTATTTAAAGAAACAAATATATTTATTTTATTAAATCCAAACGTGTAACAAATTGTGATACGTAACGTATTCAAATTTATACAATTTGTCATTGATATTATGATTTAATATATGTTATTACAAACAGAATCGTTACACAACAAAAATAAGTGATCTAATACTGTCAATATTTTACGGATATAGATTTAAATAGGATTTTAGGTGAAAATATTTCAAATGTTCACACTAATTTTTGCAATTTATCAACAAAAATATTCACATATATATTATATTTTGAATGAAAAACGATGAAAAACTCTCGAATATAGTATGAGTAGTGATACTTGTACAGGCTGTTGGAAAAAGTTGGGTTAAAATTTTAGAAGCATTGCGTTTAGCTAAGCCCTGAAATAAAAAAACAAAATTGATGAAATGTTTTTAAGGAAAATGATTTGGTCCTTGATAATTTCGACGTCTTTGCAGTCTCCACTTAAGAATCCTTTTAATGGTTATCGATTCTGCAACTAATATGGCTATTTGAAGGTATTAATTACTTGTTTTTTATTATAGTTTCATTTATGTGCTAGTACTTCTTCTTTTGAGATATCAGCATTATAGGTAAATATATTTCTGTATTAATAATAAGCACAATCGTTAGCTACTAACTAACAAGAGTAGTTAGCTATGCTAAATTATAACAACACTTTTTTGTAACATACTCTATATACCTTAAGCGGATTAATGGGATATATAGAATTGTCACCAGAACTACCTATCGATAGCATCGAGAAAGCCCTTAATCGTGTTGATAAGAAATAAATTAGATCGAACGTATTAAAGGCCTATCGAGTGAAACTTTATTCTATCGATTTAAGATTGATTTTCTTTTCAATGCTATGTCAAGGTCAGTCTTCTGTCCAGTTAATTAATCTGTGCCAGAACCAACATACGTCACATTGTAAAATTGCCTGTTATTTGTTAAGCACTAAGGTTTACATTTATATTTATGGTGAAATCATCAACTAGTGGTTACATTATTCATGGTCATCCGTTTGGTATTATTCTGTGTCCTATTCATTAAATTACTTTAGCAGCATCACTTGTGTTGTTCTATGTAGTAGAGAATATTACTTTCTGCTAGTTTTTAGTATAAAAAGAGGCAAATCAGTATTTCGAAATAGTAACGGACCCTACTTGATTTAAGTTAGTGGTTAGTGATCTTAACTGTAGTAAGGATCCAATTAATTTCCTATCCAGAACAAGCTGTGTAGTGAGCACACACACTACACAGTGGTCTAATGTTTAGACTTTACATTTAATACCTTTAAAGGAGATATTCTTGTAAATATATAAATTATATCGCTGATTGTGTATTTTTTTAAATAGACATAAATGTGATTCTTGTCATAATGAATGAATCCACAGAATTAAATGTGGTGTTATACGGACGTGTAATTTTGGTTCCAGCAACATTTTTCCATATGATGAGAGATGAGAATGCGATGGGACATTTAGTAATTGTGTGTGCCGGGTACGATAGCTAGGAGTATTGAATCTAACTTTTCCAAACAGTATGGTACAGTCTTTGCGATCACATATATTATCATAAATCAGCCCCATATCCATTAATGATCGTCTGTCCTCTAAGGTTAGCAAGTTATACATTCGACAATTCGCTACTTAGTGTAAGTTAGGTGTGTTAAATACATATGGCCTTAACCCTCTGCTGAGAGGACACCCGAGGTTGTTGATGTATGATGTAGGTGTGTTAAATTTATAGTGCAAATAGTTTATGAACTTCTTTTGAATGTGTTTTATTTTATTTGCATGTCTTGCATGATAAGGTGACCAGATCTGGCTGCGATATTCCAGAGTGCTTCTGACGTAGCCTTAATATACTACCTTATTACGTAATAAATCTTGAAATATATGGGCTGACAGGTCCGCTTTATCCACGATTTTTATATGACTTATGGATTATATTACCTATATGATCCATAATTCTCATCTTTGAGTTAAACGTGCACACTTCACACGTCAGGTGATGCCTTGTTGATGCATTAGCAGATGTCGTATATGTACGCATCGTAGAAAAGCGTAGCGAAATGCGAGCTCTATGGAACCCACAATGGGATTTCAATATAATCCAATTTTAAAACCTCCCATTAGAACTGCCTGTGAACTATTTGAAAGATAGGACTCATTCCATCTTAGTAAATTACCGTGGATGCCCAAAGTTTGCAGTTTTGTAACAGAATGACGTAATTTACACGATAGAAAGCTTCCACAAAATCTGTGTAAGTCACGTCAATCTGCTTTCCCCCTTTCCATGTGCTCCTCAATAAAATCCGTAAATAAACCCAAATTAGTGAGGGTTGAACGTCCGTCTCAGAAATCCGTGCTGCAGTTCGGGAATCCCTTCAAAGTCAAGTTTTATAAGTTGTCATATACCACCTACTCAAAGAGTCTGACCAAAAAGTTTAAAATTAAGATTGGTTGGTAATTTTCAATTATCAATTGTGGGCCTTTTTGTGGATTGGTACGACGAAGGCTCTTTTCCATAATATTGGAATATGGATAACTCTAGAAGCGTTTAAAAAGTAAAGAGGCCGAAGCGGCTAGACTGCTACTAAAAGGATTTCAGAAATATTGGGGTAAATCCATCACAACCTGATACCTTTGAAACATCCAAAGAGCTCAGTAATTTAAGAATGTATACTAGCTGTGCATCTTTTGAAATAAATGATGAAATATATAATCCTAGCATTGGTTCGAAGAATTTTCAATTATATTTTTTTATTATTTATTTGGTAACGACATAATCAGTTACATCCAAGTAGACTTAGTAGTAGATAGCCGAAAAATCCCTAAAGTATTAAATTCTCGAGACATGCTAACTAGTTTTAAAAAACGAACGATTTATTTCGCATTCAGCCTCCCAATTGTCAGTGAGCCGTGGCATAATCCCGAGTACAGGATGTAGGTGCCGTTTCAAATACCCTTAGGGTAATCGCTCCCCTTTCCTTGGCTGAGCGCTCTAAATGCTCATTTCTTTCACCCGCAAAATTGTGGGGTCTTTATATGTATATTGTTAGATATGTTGGGAAACATAGGTTTTATCTTTTGTTCTGCGTGTTTAAAACAAAAGAAATATTTTTTTATACTTGGTCATGTGTCTTTGTATAATTGTATTTATTGATGAATATTTTCATTAGCTTTCCTAAATTATTAGATTAAGATACACTTTGTGAACAATAATTTTGGACCTTTTTATTACTACAACTCCTTATTATAGACTAAATTTAAAGTTTTTTTTTAAGATTGTATCTCATCTGTAACCATAAGATTATATTTATTTATTAACAACTTTGAGAATGACATCTAATACTATTAGATTATCAAACTAAAACTAAAAACAATCCAAATCCTTCAAGGCCTCAGATGGTCCAATTGATATATATCAAAACGTCGTCTTTCAAATCCATCACAAAAGTAAATTTGAAGGCAGAAAAAATCCTATAACATCTTTATATCTAATCTGTAATCCTGAATAGCTTTCAATCAACACCAGAAAGCTTTCCAATTGCTCGAGCCGGTCCAATCACTTCTATTGCTCCCAGTAAAGTAATCGATCAGCCGATCACTAACATCCAACCACTTATCTTTGTCGCCTCCACCTTTCATATTAACAATCTTCTGTTTAATAAAACACCATTTCTCTGAATTATAAATGGCTTCCAAAAGAATAAGAAAGAAGGTTTTGAGAGGAGGACAAACGGTCTGTATTCCAAAACGTCTCAAATATTGATTGAACTGAAATTAGTTTTAAAAACAGAACGCATTTTGAATTTATTTCAGTTGAATCTAATTCCAAGTTATGATTTTAACTTACAGTACTGTCTTGATAAATCTTTATGCGCACTTTAAGTTCTGGACTCCTATACTAACCTACGTAGATGTTAATAGTCAAAAGTATATCAGGGTGAAATCAAATAAAATAATAAACCAATATTTAATTGTTGATATACAACGATAGTACCCAAATGTAATTTTTCTTCTAAAAAAGAATGGAGCTGGTCTGAACGATCGAATAATTTTACTGATCATGAGAACAATCGTTAGCAAAAGCTAAATATACACATAATACACATCAGTTTATAGCCAGTAGGTGACCATTTATCCACCGATAAAGCATTTTTTTTATGGAATAGGGGGCAAACGAGCAGACGTATCGCCTGATGGTAAGCGATTACCGCCGCCCATGGACACCGTTGCCGGCCTTGGGGGATGGGGAGCGGTATGAGGAGTAGGGTTGGATTGTGGGCCTCCGGTATCCTCACTCACTCTGTTTCACACCGGTTTTATGTGAGGCCGTGGTATCACTCCGGTTGAGCCGGCCCATGCATGCCGAAGCGTGGCTCTTCCTTGTGATACCTTCCAAATAATTAATATATTTCTATTCTCAAAAGAAAGTTTAAAATATTTGAATCTACTAAGTAGCTAGAACTCCAATGAGCTACTGTACATTATCGAATTTTATAACTTTACAAAGCAGAAATAATACTAAAATACTGAATAAAAAACGCGGTCGCTTGTCACTTGAAATATTTGTCAGGAAGGTGGTTATTGACAGCTCGAAAGGAGGTCGAACAGGGCACAGCTTAAGTAAACGACAATTTCATTCTGCTAACGACTGACAAAGAATTCGGGGTGGATCAGATGCCGTAGTACGTCACAACGCCTGCTTTTTAAACGCTGAGTAATCAACTAAATGCTTGACTGCGAATTGTTTAAAGGGTAAATGTATTATATTATGTTAGGCCTTTAGAAGATGATATATTTGTAGACTATACGATTGTGAGAAAGTCAAAAACTTTTACATATCACAACTTATGAACAGTATGAAAGTTTGCCGATATTCCTTAAATTTTTAATGGTGAAGGCGGCGAATGAACAGATGAGTCACGTAGCAGGTAGTGACAACTACCGTCTATAGAGGATTGCAACTCAAAATTCAGTAGTTCATCGTCGGCTTTTGAGTGTATCTACAACAAATATGATCGGTACCGGGGTTTTTCTATAGTTATGCAATTTCTTGCTAATTCAAAAACTAAATTTATCATATTGTTATAGTGATCTGTACTAATTGTCACTTTTTCTTACATTCAGTTTTTTCTTATCAAAAAAACAACTCCCGCATTAGGAACTTAAAATTAATAAATAAATAAACAAATATTTTCGGACATTTTAACACGCAACGCAGTCCCAAACCAAGCAGAGCTTGTATTATGGGTCTAGTACCCAACAGCTGATGTTAATACTTATATACTTTTTTCTGTAAATACATACACACTATACATAGAAAACAACCAAACTCCTAAACAAATATTTGCAGATGATACAAACATTTGGTCCGACTCAGGAATCGAACCCAAGTCCTCTAGCACAGCAGTCGCATTCGCTACCACTGCGCCACAGAGACAGTCAAACATATTTTAAACGAACGCAAAGCTTACTTAATAGTTAAATTTTGACCATAATCTTTTTTAAACTGCTCTAACTTAAATCAAAGATTCATGATATTGTATTGATATTATATTTAAGTAAAATGTGTATAAAATAAAGTATTATATGCCAAACATGGATTCGTGTAATTAATTTTTGAAATAACACACATAATTCGGAGAAGATTTTGTTTCAACATTGTGTTCAAGTTTCACACGTCACAATACTACATTAGGCAAAATTAATATCGTATCTCACGCCGTCCTAACACGATATAGGACCCTCTGATAACTGTACCAAAATGAAAGTACGTCATCTTCAAAGGGAACTCCCCAACTAGCTACATGGTTATTCATAAATAGAACACCCTTACCTGTGCGAGTGACAAGTGCCAGAGCGCCCAGCGCCACGAAGAGAAAAGCCACCGACATCGCTAGTTCACGTGCCCGTGCATAATCCCACTTTCACAGTTCGCAACACTCTATATAACACCACAGAATACGCCTCCCTGTGAACAAAAATAAACTTTATTAACATAACGTATAGTTGGGTTTCCATCGACATATATTTGGCAAAGAAAAAAAACAGATTTTAGTGTTTATTTGAACAATGTTAAAGTCGAATTTTGATTGACAATAAGTTATTTATTGAGATTAACGGTGTTGGAGAATATTGCTTAATAGATACTGTGGAAGCATTGAAGTGGAATATTTTTTTTTATATTATGTACCAAGATTGTATTTAAAGCTCAGTGCAAAATTGTAAAATACTCAGAAAGAAGCTGCCACTTTTATATTACTAATACCCAACAACTCACGTACAAAGTACCCAACTCACTCATTAGCTCGACAACATCAATTTTGTCTTTGGTGACTTTGGTGAGATGAGCTTCTTCAAAAGTGCTGTTTATAACTTCCTTAAAGTAAATATGAATATTCCACAAAATTGAGCAAAACTGCAAAGCGAATTCAGACTATCAGAAAATTTTAATTAAGGTTGTCTGGAAGAGATTGCTTGCAGCAATAAGGTCACCCTTTGTACATTATACATTTGTCATTTCCTGTACTTTTTATATATATCTGTATTACGGTGTACAAAAAAAGAGTTTTCTATCTATCTATCTATCTATAAAATGATTCTAAAGTTTCGTTCCGGGTGGCTAAGAAATTCAATATTGAAGAAAATACACAAGAAAATAGTGCGTACATAGGTGCGTTTAAATCATTTTTGAGCTTTTGTCCCAAGAATGTCTGAGTAAGAAGAGGGTATATGCACACATTTATTATGTTCCCTTTGGATATCCACTATTTATAATGAAACAATACTTAAAATTTGTATCAAGACTTACTGATTAGATTTCTGATAGATTAATGTGAACTCATCTACCAGGTTACTACAGGTTTTGATTTCACATACGTAAATGTATCAACAACTTTTATCCGTGCTGTATTTGAAATTTTATCAAAAACTAAATCTGGTCCCTGTAATCTTCAGTTCACTTCATCTAAACTCGTAGGGTCTCAAATAATAAACTGCTATAGTGGTATATGAAAAACAAGCCTTTCACGCAGCAAAATAACTTCACCAAGCATCGACTACCTAATAAGCCGAATAAAGGTGGTCGGCATAATGGATATCTGGACCTGACCTACTTAAACTATTGTTGGTATTCTCAAATCTTCTCTTTTATTCATAAAATACTCATAATTATAAAGCGTATGCTTGATTTCAGTTCTTTGAGATGAAAAAATTATAATTATTTTGAGCTTGAAGCTTAGACCGAGGAAATGAATTTATTTTATAAAATAAATAATTTTGTAAGATATAAGCTTTTCTCACTAAGGCCTTTATTAATCACTTCAAAAGTTCAGGTGCGATAGGGTATGATACTACATTGCTTACGATTGCTCACCTTACAGAATTATTCAATCGAGTAAGAAATAAAAAGGAAACGTTAAATTCAGACAGGTGAACAATAGAGGAAGTGACGCGTTGCTGTTTTGTTCGATTTTATATATGTTCTATTACATTTAGATTTTGTCCATGGCTTTGCCTGCGTGTATGTCGGTTATGAGTATCAAGTAGCCTATTTCTTTTCTGAAGAATCAAAGTATTTTCATGCCGAATTTTATTGAAATCGATGTAGAGGTAAAATGGTAGCTTTGAGGTTGACTATGGATAGCGTGTGACAATAATGAGGCCAGTTGGGTTACCATACAATATCAGTGACTTACCTACCTTACTTAAATTTTGGGCATTAAAGAGTCCAATAGTTCATTCCTTTAATAAGTTTATTTTTATGTGTGAGTGTGAGTGACTCCACTCTCCCTCATTGCGAATACAGACGCACAGAAAATGCAACAATGCAGCATGGTGACTTATACTATGTCCTCCTATTGAGATGTCTATCCCACTCACCAACGAAACGCAACAGCAATAATGCTATCAATTTAGGTAAATAAAACCAGTCAGTCTAAATAAAATCAGATCAAACAGGTTGTAAACATTGTCATAATTTCAGATAAAACGGTAAAGAAGTTATTAAGTTCTTGAAACTAATCAATTTAACATTGTATTATGAACATATATATACATATATACTATAAAATGTTTAAGCTGTATAACAACTACATAAATGGGACCTAAATTGTAAAGTTACTTGAAAGTGGGTGTTTTGTTTCATCAACTAATTACTGTTCTCTCCTAAACGAGGACTTTGCCTAGAACCCACTTGTAGTGTTCATATATATATAAAGACTAAAAAAGCCGATCTTGATTGTCGTCTAAAAAGCCGTGATTGATGCTCTCTATTTATAGGACCATTGAAAAGGGACTTGTCGCGTGAACCCTAGCTGAATAGCAACCCTAATGAGTTTATTCAATAGTAATAGACTCCATTGGACGTTAAGCGTAGCCATTATGTAAAGAGGTATTATAAACCAGGGCAACGTTTGGCTCGTTGCTTAAATTGTGAGTTTAATGGTTACCATTCTGATTTGGACGTAAAATATAGTGGGAGTTGATTTCCTATTAGCTGTGATTGCGAAAAAAACATTGTTCAGGCTGCATTTTAGAAATATATAATATCATCGGTAATTGCTGATACGCCATTACCTAAAAATAACTTCGTTTTTGTCATTTCAAATGTATTTAATACTAAGCTATGGACATAAAAATGATTAAATTACATTTTTAACATAAGTTAAGTCGTAAAAGCCAATTAAAATTGTGATTAAAATTTTCTTTGACTTTAATTCGGTTGATCAAAAATTGACGGCACTTCTTTTGAACTTATTTAACTGTCCAAGAGTTGGGAGATAGCCAACGAGAAAACCCTACTTCATTGGGTGAGGGAGGAAACTGTCTAATTTAGTAAATCCTGAAGTAAATAACTTTTCAAATAGACTTTTATCACCAGAGATTTAATTTTCTCTTATTATTTTATTTTATGTTGAAAGTAGCAAGTGCATAGCAGGCCTTTAGGGTATCCTCACTCACTCGGCGGGACACAGCGGAAGCGCAATTTTACACCAGTTTTCTGTGAGGCCGTGGTATCATTCCAGTCAAGTCGTGGGGTATTAATTCACAATTGATTTGTTTAACAATAAACCAGCTTCACACATAATGATGAAATGACATGATATGAAATATTATTTTATTACTAAATTTTAAATACTCATCTAATCAAATGGATTCAAGAAAAATGATATTCATGTAATATTAATATTTGAAGTTACAATCAACACTTTAGAAAAATATTTTTCATAAAACTTTGACGCACATACTTGAGATCCGAACTACTCTTTCATTTAATTGCTAATGTAATAAAAAATTCTAATGATCACATCATCCTAATGACATACGACCAGAAGTTTCATAATATAGTTACGAAAATATTTAACCAAATATTTTTTCTGTCATAAACCCAAAACTTATGTGGGTCAGAACTCAATAAGGGGTTTTGATGACATCGTATGTAGGCATCCCAAATTGTCTAGCATTTTTATATTGTCAGTTGGTTTTTTCGTTGCTGAGACTTTATATTTTGATTACATTACATATTAGACTATTTTCTATTTAAATGGCGGGTAACGTATGGTTTGACCTTTGAAATTTTATCCAGAACCACAATTATAGAGCTATCAAAGCTAATAAACAACTTTCAAGGATTGAATAGTTCGTTTCATTCCATGGAATGAAAGAATGAATGAAGTCTATAACGAATATAGATGTTTAAATTACTCTCGTTTAGTAGTTTTGTTCTAAAACTACATAGTGAAACTAGTGATAACTTACTGTACTATATACTCGTACGTATTTACTACACTGAAGCTAACGTTAATATTCCTAAAGGGTATAATTTGGGCGTTCATGGTTGACGTTTTAGTGGAAATTAATAGTTTCGTTATATAATTTCTACTGTATTATTTAACAGTTTGTCATATAAATACGCACGAACTAACCCAATCACGGAACAAGTAATAGGTACCTATAATTTGAAAGACTTTTTTGAACTCCTCCCATACTAAAAAGCTACTTCATTGTTGTATAACAATGCACGAAGGTACATGTATATACATGCTCACATAATTTTATCACTGGACATTATTTCGATATACACGAAATTTTAACAGCATCATTTTTTTTATTGGGACTAATCCCACCCTCACGCCCACCGCTGTAACTCTTGTACACCAGAATCAACAGCAGTGACCCACGAAAACACCGAGTTCACTCGGGAAGTCCCAGGAAAAATTAAACTGTCTTGGAATCCGCAACGAAATTAATTAGAAGAAAAGTGGAAGAGATGGAAATATAATAAGTCCACTTCCCTCCTTAGCAAAGCGGGATACAAAATGAAGTCAAAATAGGTGGATATCTTTCTCAAACCGGGAAGCACAACGGTTGAAATATTTTGGGTCCTAAGTGCTGGTGCTGGTGCTGGGATATTTGTTTTCTATAGTATGTATGGCAGAATCGTTCAAACGCACGGAAATTCACCGCAGTTGGCACAAGATCCCCATAGTACACTGCCCCAGATGTCATTTATAAGCTATTTAATATTATGTTGTATGGCATGGCGCGAGGCAACTAGCGTCGCCCGGCCACTCAATCGGATGGCCAACTGACAAAGCTTACCTCAGCTAAACATAACACTGTGTGCCTATAAGGTCTTGAGTTTCGTTCCCGGGTCGGACGTAATGTTTGTATGATCTGCAAATATTTGTTTCAGTGTTGGGCATTTTCTATGTAAAATTTTATGTATTTACAGCAAATAAATATATACATATTTATATCAAATATCTAGTACCCATAATATAACCTCTGTTTAGATGGCGATGTGTGTTACATTTTTTTAAGGAATTAGGGGCAAAAGAGCAGACCAATCGTCTGATGGTAAGCGATTACTGCCGACCATGGATACCCGCAACAACAGAGGCGTCACAAGTGCGCTGCTGGCCGTTGGGGGATGGGGAGGAGGATGGTGGTGTGGCATAGGGCTCCGGTATCCTCACTCACTTAGTGAAACACAGTGCAAGCACTATTTCACACCGCTTTTTTGTGAGGCCGTGGTATCTATAGCTTATCACACAATAAATATATCTTAGGTGGAAATATGACGAATCGACAACCTTTGACTTTGCAGACGAAATATAATAATTAATTTATGTTTAAAAGTTTAGCAATAAAAACAACAATCTTACACATAATTTTTTTTCTAAGATCTTCGATACAACTACCCTTAGCGGCAATATTCAATACTTCCTTTTGTAACAACAATTCAGTTATTTTGAGATCACGAAGCTCATATCCGTTATATTATGTTTCCCGGGGTTCTGTTAGATGGGATGGAATTCAAGGGTCAGAAATATTAGGTCAGTCGATATTGGCCAATTATAAATGAGGGTTGGTTCTCAAGTTCTGGGTTTGAGAGTTCCAAGAAGTTTAATTTGCATATATTGATGGTACTTCTACCAACCATGAGCAATTGGATTTTAATTAAAGAGTACTTTTCAGTTATTTTTGCCACTCGGACGTTGACTTAGTAACTTTGAACGCAGGAACAGTAAAGCCGCGCTTTCGAAGTCAGCGGGGAGCGGAGCGACAGCAGCAACGGAGTTTTCAGTAGCGCGTTCAACCACCCGCTTGTATGTTGGTTATAGCGGTAAAAAGTAGTTTACGGTACAAGCTGATAATGTAACATTCCAATAAAGGCCAATTTACATTAGATAAACGAATGCTCATTCTATTAAATTGTTTTAGTCTAAACAGACGTAGACTATTCTTTCATTATTCTGTCTGCGCTGTAAAAGGTTCTATAGAATATTCTTAGAATGCTCACTCGATGTAAGCGGCGTTAGAGCATGCAAACAGTTGCATCTGCATTTCATTCACTGCTCATTCTTACTGGTTGCTATATCGGTGAAAAACAACATTCACACTAAAAGATTTAAGAAAGAACGCTCTTGTTCTCGCTTTAGCTCTTTGTTTCTTAACTCTAAATCTTTCCTTACGAAAGAATTTTTAAAATCGGTGACAGTTAAATTAGCATTCGCGATTATAATCATAGATAGAGGGTTCCGTTTTAGCCATGGCTAATTTCAGTAGCAGACGACCGACTTGCTGAAGCTACTACTAACCTTTTCCTTACTGTTTATTAAAAATATCTCTTTCCATCTGTTATCTTTCTTTTTTTTATTTACTTTAATATAATGTTAGTTTTACTTATTTTATTTTTGTAGTCATAAACAAATAATAAATTACAATTTTTGAGATTGATCAAATGATGAGATATACCCATCTGTCTTATTCTTCATAGCTTTATTGAGTGTTTATGTGTGCATGTAACGTCATACAATATTTATCTAGAGACAGGCCATCTTCTTTATGACACGTTTAAGGTTTCTTATATGCATCACCTGATTGATATGAATACTGGTTTTGGACTATTCTATCCCTATCCGAAGAAAAAAGGAATCATGAAATACCACAAAGATTTCCATGACTCAGTTTTCTACCAAAACGGAAAATATTTTTACTATGTCTTATAGTAAATTATTGTATTTAATCATGCCTTTCTTAATGAGACAATTGAAAGAAAATTTTAAACCTAATATTCAAGAATACGAAATATAAGTCTAGCCATTTCCTTGATATCCTTATACGTCACGACCGACACTTTTTCATTAATCTGATCGATATAACTATATCTCCTTTTCCTCCATTCTTATATTATATAGCATTTTACTTCTTTTAATTTCTATAGTAGATACCTATCAGCAGTCTATCCTCTTTCACTCTTTCTAGAACTTCCTCGTTGGTAATTCAAGAATACGAAATATAAGTCTAAAGCAAACAGGGAATACACACTTTAAACGGAATGAATCATGTTTCCAGGTCAATAACATTTTACGTATACATATTTGTGCTCCGCAATACAACAACTACTATTTAAATCAAAGTAACAAGTCACTAATGATAACACATTTTGCTTTCAAATCTTTTACTTAAATCTTATCAAATTTAAAGCAAAATAACTTTAAACAAAAGTTCCGATGTGTAACTTTAGACATTATCATAAGGAATTATGTCTAAGTCTAGTATTTCGCCTAGGAGTGAGTTCCTTTTGAAGTCCTATCGACAATCCCGTTAACGACTTAAGGCCGCTATAACTACAAAGGAACTACTCTTGGTTGTTTAAATGGTTTCGCGAAATTGTTCGTAACGATTGAAATGCTTTTATATTTCTCTGTTACTTTCAAACTTTTATGTACAGAAAGCTAAGGTTAAGCATTGTTTTAAAATAAGATTTTAAATTATATTTAAACAATGAGTTGCTTTCATTAAATGGACTAGACTAGCCTGGTTTCTGTAAAGTTAATCAAAATCTGTTTCCACTGATCTCTAATTAGAGAAAAATACTATTATATTAAATTTTATTTCAATTTGAAATTCTATTTTCAAACACTATTCAACAAAAAATCACTTTATTAAAATTTCTTTTTTTTAATTTCATTTATACAAAATACCTTTGAAGTTGTATATAAGTTAGCAGCTACAGGAGTAATAAAAAACTAATCAAATTGTTTTTTTTCTCAGTTTCTCAAGGCAATATAAAATAAGTGTGTAGGAGACACGTTTAACTCTTACTACTATATGTTATTGGTATGTGAGATATCTAATAAAATACTTTGACAAATCTGAGTGATCCAGATAACATTTTTTAAATTTGATGATGAATAAAAAAGCGATAGCATTTTATTCAATGCTTTTAGCCCAGTGTAAGAAAAGATGAAAAATGTCCAAACTAATCAGTTGAACACAGAAATACGATTCAAAAACATCCGATTTAAAATAACCAATTTTCCACAATCCCGTTTTTTCTGTAAAGCATGAATTGGCGAGTAAAATTAAATTCCTCTTTTGCTCTTCTATCGCTATTCAAGTGCTTGAATGCAATCACGAAGTACCGAGATTCGATTCCTGGGAACAGACAAGCGGAATCTTTATCTGCGAGGAAATAAATTAGCTTTAGTTGTTGTGGTCTCTGAATGAAATGAAATGTCAATGTTATTAAGAACTATCCTGCCTTCGTTCTTTTCTCCGCTATTTCTTTCTAGGACTGAGTTAGCTGGATTAGTTTGTGGCTTGAGTTTTTCTTTTATTCGTTTTAATTTTATTACTGACTTTTCCGGTATTATTTGATATTGATATGTATTGTGTTAATTAAAAGGCTTATAGTTTTTTCTACCATATATTATTTTAAGCGAAGGAAATTAAATATTCAAATAAAGAAAAGTCTGCAAAACATTTGGATTTCTTATTTTCAATAGTTTTTAGAAGTGACAATGATTGATGATGTGATGGCATCATGAATTAATTAGAACCCGCAACTCAACGTAGGCTACTCTTAAATCTCTCATGCCAAAATCTTTGCATGAAATTCTAATTTTAGTACTAATTGTATCTTTTAGTAATCTTGCGAATGTGTAAACAAAAACAAAGGCCTTTGATATCATCTCTGTCCCAAGAAGGGCTGTAACTAAAGCAATGCTATATTATTAATTACGTCTTACACACAATGCCGTCTAGTTCCAAACCTCGCAGAACTTGTGCTACGGGCAATAGACAACCTACTTACTATAACTTATAAATACATTTATAATTTTTTGAACAACCTCCGACGGAGTTAGGTAAAAAATATCAATCAAACAAATTGCCGTAAAAAAATTGTAAAACATCAAAAAATAAAAATTAAGCCTTCTTTATTACTTAATAAATAATGTGTTGATTTTATCCATTTTCTATGCAAAACTTTTATATTGATTGGTGTTGTGAAATTTATTATTGAAATATTAAACTTCCTAGAGAGTTGGAATGGTAAAGTGAACGAAAGACTAAAGGAGCGAATTTATTCATAAGTTTGGTTAGCGGTTTTTAAACGAGGGGTCGAGTGCATAAGGAAAATATTTCTGGGTATAATTCAAAATTGATCGCTTTTAATTGAACTTTTTAATTAGGGTCCTGATTCAATTAAGTAAAAATAATTATGGGATAAATCTAATTCATAGCTGTCTGATACCAAACCAAACAATCCTCGTGAAATGGCAACCAGACTATTGATAAACATACTTTATTAATTTCTTTTGATGTCTGACTGCCTCGGTGGTGCAGTGACGCAACAACTGTGATTAAAATCTCGGGTTCTATTCTCGGGTCGGACCAAATGTTTGTATGATCTGTAAATATTTTTTTCAGAGTTTGGATGTTTTATATGTATAATGTGTACCTATTTATAAACAAAAGATAATACATATATACATATGCATTTATATCAGTTATCTAGTATAA
Source organism: Hyphantria cunea (assembly GCA_003709505.1). Classification (NCBI taxonomy): domain Eukaryota; kingdom Metazoa; phylum Arthropoda; class Insecta; order Lepidoptera; family Erebidae; genus Hyphantria; species Hyphantria cunea. The sequence continues at coordinate 393,190 of PKRV01003045.1, forward strand.
TACAAGCTTTGCTAAGCTTGCGTGCTGTGCAGCAAATGCAGAAGAAACTACTTGAAATGGTTTTAATATTATGTGTCTAAAACTATTTACCTGAATTATCTTACTGATGCAAAATGAAAATGATTTTGGAAATATTAATCATTTACGAAACTCAAAAGTTCTTTCTATAGAAGGATCAACAAGGGCTTTCAAAGAGGAATGTTTTAATTAAGTCCCGAGGCATTTTCACACGACCAGGGACCTGTGCAAACAATGACTTAATATATTTTCATTTAATATATACCATGAATAAGAATTTTAATTAGTTAAATATAAAAACAATTAACACTCAAAACTAATACAAATAATAAAAAAAAATCACGTATCATAACTTAATTGTGAAAATAATATAATATACACCAAGTAATATTTTTCGAAATTTCTTGCAAAAGGTTAAGTCCTAAAATAAGCAGAGCTCGTATTATGAGTACTAGAAAACTGATGTTAATACATATATACTTTTTTCTAATACATACATGTTATATATAGAAAACACCCAAACTTCGAAATTAATATTTGCAGATCATACAAACATTTGGTCCGACCTGGAAATCGAACCCGAGACCTCAACCATAGCAGTATATGACGCTACCACACGCCACCGAGGCAGAAAGATGCCTAAAATATGTGTTTAATATTAAACAATTTTTACATCTACAAGAGCTAATAAGTCAATTAATTACTGTTATTTTGCCATTAACTTTTCCTTCTTCAATAAAACAATTGCAATTCAACTAATAAATAAATAAATATTTCGGACATCTAACACACAACGCCATCTAGTCCCAAACTAAGCAGAGCTTGTACTATAGGTACTAGATAACTGATATTAATACATAAATCCTTTTTTTTTTGTAAATACATACATATTATATATAGAAAACACCCAAACTCCGAAACAAATATTTGCAGATCATACAAACATTTGGTCCGAACCAGGATTCGAACCCGAGACCTCATGGACAGCAGTCGCGTACGCTACCACTAAGCCACCGAGGCAGTCAAAAATGAGAAGCCTTTGAGGACAGTGATTTCACGTTTACTTTTTGCAAATAATCCGACATGGTTCAATAATTATGCGTCAAACAGTTGGTGATGTAGTAAAGTCATTGTTTTATTAAGTTTTTGATGAAGCGATTTACATTTTTTGTTCCATTTGTGTCATAAATCTTTGTTTGGTGCAGTTTTCTATTCCGCTGAGTAACTTTAAAAGAATCAGTTTTTGAGGAATACGTTTTTGGCTTCTCTGGCTGGAAGAAACAGGATCATGGTTTTCTCCGCAAAAAATATTTCTGTTGGTGCTGTATGTATCATTAGTGTTTTTAGAATGACCAAAATACTATTTTTAAATAACAAGCCCGGTTGCCTTGAGGTAAAGAACTTTTAAAATCCCTGAATACTAGACATTCAGGATCCGCAAGTGTGTTACCGCGCTTTGAGGTCTCTAACTCCCGTTCTCCCTTATGGGACAATATTTAAACTCCAGCTTATATGAGGGCGTACTATCAGTGGGTGTTATCATTCGAATCAGTCGGCCTACATTATGCTCAAGCTCTGGCTAGCTCTTCTGATAACTTTTTTTATAGAACTATGCCTCTGTCGGAACTGCTCAAGGTAACATTTGTGGCGTCAAATTACTAATTTCCAGGGAAATCTCAAATGGTCCTATAGTAAGGCAACCATTTTGTATTACTAAACTTGAACGTAGTACTCTCACAACGAATCGCTTATTTCCGACGCAATTACTAAAGCTAATACAAATATTTTAACTGAAGTTGATTGATATTGATTAAGCAAAGGAAAATGAGTCAATATTTACTGAATAAGTAACTTATATATGACCTCACGGAAATCTTTTAAGAAGCGTTACTAATTTAGCCAACCAATTTCTTAATGGTACATAAATAGTATCAAAATCAATAGAACGCAATGGCGTTACCCTACTCAAAGTTCTATAATGATAGAACTTTTAGTAGGGTAACTGATAACTAAACTAATGAAGTGTTTCTCAAAATAATTAACAAAAGGCATCAAAATAGGAACAGAAAATGTTCAATGAATCCCATTCATCGTAAATTGAATCAACGCGATATCCGATTAAAGCTCAAACACATATTTATCGCTATTTCGAAGCCACTACGAAATTGAATTTTCAGATTCAATATTAATTTGAAAATATGATTTAAGTACATTTCAATACTTTTAAATCAACAATTAATACCTTTATATTGAACTGAACATACCCATTTATATTTTTCGCGACTGGTAATAAATTAAAATGAATTAAAACGGAGCATGCATGGTGAAGCAAAAATGCTGTGAAATGGCAGTACTCATATGTACAGCTAGTTTAATTATATGTCACGAGCCTCGTAATAAAATTATGTGTCGAAATTCTCCTGACATCATGAAAAATTTATATTATTCTTTTTATTCTTTCAGTATTTTTTTAAATTCAACAATACAACAATCAAAGGGATTAACACAGCTCGTCTTAATAAATAGTAAAGCTAACAGCGGCTTTCGCACATCATAATGTAAAAATATTCAGACAGGTACAAATTCCATATTAACAAAACATAGCATGTCTATTAATAGTTCAGGATGCTTGTCTTGTGGATTAACCGTGGTTAAAGGACCCTTCCCGTTTTACATTAAAATTCTCTTACAAGCTCATTGTTTGACCCATGTAAATGTAAGCCCGTATAAGCCTTCGAAAGGCCAGGAGAAGTCTTACTAAAAGGGAAAGCCAAAGATTATATAAGAGCAGCAAAAAATGAGTTCACTGTATAATATTTACTTCTAATTTACTTCTTAAGTTAATATTACATAGACACCGTCCTAATAAATGGCTGCCAGTGGCTTTAAAATTAATAATTTAAACAAAAAAAGACACATCCTAATAATAGTATCTTTATTGTACAGAAGATTATAAAATGGACTAAAAAGTAGGTACGTAGGTATGACTGGCAGCCTTATTACTTGAAAGCCATCTCTAACAGGCAACCAAGAAATGGAGAGAAAAATAAGATTAGGAGGAAGTACAGGATTGTGTTTGGTATATCAAAAAGGAAAAGGAGGAGACATTGTAATAGTACGATATATCATTTAAAGTGATAGTAATATATAGTGGGATTTCTTAAACAAATACAAAGAAATACAACCAAGGTTTTAGTTAAATGTACAAAAATAAATTATTTAAATTACTAAACACAAAAATTAAAAAAAAATACTATACACAAATATTTCAGGTATCAGGTATCAGGAATCACCATCCGTCACCGTCATTCGTCCGTCGTAGCGGAATGAAAACAATATAAAATAAAACAAGCTAAAATTAAAAAAAACACACACCAACGCTCACGCACACGCACACGCACACGCACACGCACACGCACACGCACACTCACACGCACACGCACACGCATACACACACACAGACATTGACATCAAATTTATAACAACCTTCTTTTTGCGTAGAAAAATTATAGCAAAAGCTTTTTTCTCCAATGATTGATACTGAAAAGTTTTGAGGATGTTAAATATTGGTATAAAAGCTACCGATCAATCTATATCCTTCTGTACGTTAGAAACAAATATAATTTTATGTATATTATTTTACCATGAAACCTTATAATACTGTTAGATTATTTTAAATAAATACTAAAGGTTCAATGCTGCAAATAATTAAAAAAATGACCAATCCAGGAGTAACAAGTTATATAGCCTTATTTTGGCTGATTCTTTTGTATCAGGCCTCTGTTTGACGTCACAAGCAGAAGCCAGATGATACATTAATTGAAGATAAACTACGCGGATAAGCTTAAGTAAGATAAACCACAAGTCACCGATGGGTAATGAGACTTAAACCGCAGTAGCGCTAAGAGACTAAAAAAAGCAAATTGGCAGAAAGTAATTCATGTGAACATTCTAGATTTTAGGTCAATTTTTCACAGCGGTGAACTATTTAGAGCTTTGTACCTTTCCTAACACAAACAAAGCACCTACATAAACATCATTCTAAAATATTAAAACCAAAAATCTCTTCGAAATAAGTAAATTTTCTGCCAAAAACCTTTTTCATTAACAACATCTCTTTGTAAAAATATTGACCTATTTCGTTAAGAAATACGTATTCTGTCCTAATGTTCATCGTGCCGAAATTAGAATACAATACATTATTCCGTAATATTAGTCTAGAAACTGTCTTTTTCACTACCCAAAAATAAGATAGCGTTTCTTAACGATAATATCAGCGAAATACATCATGAAAAGATTACTTAAAGCCCTTTAGAAATTATTATAATCTAATGGTAGTTACCCATTTGAATTTTCAGATATAAATTAATAGAATCGAACAGACTAAAATAAATATTGTTGTACATCTGTTTAGTTCAGGACTCATACAAGAGTACATTAAACTCGTTATCGTGCACAAAGGACTATATTTTATAGGTAACCTTTGGATGGACAAATCAACTACTAAAAAATACTACCTAATTATTGATAGATATTTTGTAGCTGTTGTTTTTTAACTGACTTCAAAAACTGAGTGCGTTTTCAATTCGACTGTATTTTTTTATGTTTGTTACCTCAGAACCTTCGACTGTGTGCACCGATTTTCTCTTTAAAATTTTCTCTTCACACGAGATCGATTTCAGATAACTGGAAGCAAACTGTACCCATACAGTGACGCTTCCAGTTACAGTTTATAAATTTACAGAATTTAAATTTATATGCTTTTGTACTCTATGTTTCTTTAAAGGCGGATACCAGAATTTCTTTCATCCATTAATTTATAGATTTTAAAATTGATAATTTTAAGATGTTTCTAGACCAATAAAGAAACAAGTGGCCTACTGTCTTGTTCCTAGTAGTATTTCGATTGAGTTAAAGCATTGACGTACTTACCGATTCAATTTGATCTCCGCTAGCATATAAAACGAGACGAGGGAGTAACATACCCAACGCTCGGTTTAATCTAGGATCGTTTATCAAACGATATTTCTGTAATTTGTTTACTTTACCATGGGAGAGTCACGCTTCAGCATTAATGGGTCGGCTCGAGCGGAGTGATCCCACGGCCTCACAGAAAAGCGGTGTGAAACATAGTGAGTGAGGATACCGGAGGTCGGCCATAACCAATCCCTCCCCCATTTGCCTACCCATCCCCGAAAGGCCGGCAACGCACTTGTGTTGCGGTGATGCCTCTGGCGGCGGTAATCGCTTACTATCAGGCAATACGTCCGTTTGACACCTGCAATATAACAGGAATTTGATACATATGCAATAATACATACTCTTTGCATCGAAGTACTTGCAGATAGTTGGGCTATCTAATCTGCAGGCTGATTCTACTCCCTATCTAAATTATGCACTCCTCAGGACGAACTTCAATCGACTTGTCAGGCACAATACTTCACCTAATTGGATATCTACTGTAAACTAGGGGATCACCGCAGTACGCTTTACGAATGCTTGATCGATTAAATTATCGGTTCTGTATAATAATTGAGGTGAAACAAATTGGCTCCGAATAAGGCTTAATAACCTTTAATTAGAATTTGACATGAATAGAATTTGCTTAATACGAGTTTGCCTCCTTTGTGAGCAGAGCTTGCTAATATATTTAAAACTGTTTATGAAGATATCTTTATTATTTTGATGTGTTTCTTTATAGAAGTAGGTTGGATCTTGAAAAATGACTAATATTACTTTTTAAAAGCAGAAGTAGATAGATAGATAGATGGAAAACTCTTTATTTGCACACTATAATATTACAGTATAATATTACGTAAAATGTGAGACGGAGTGTATAAAGGGAGACCTTATTGCCAAAAGCAGTCTCTTTCAGGCAGCCTAATGTAAAGTATTGTGATGGTGCCTCATCGAGCCCTAGCCTGAGTAACGTAAATAATCGGCTATCTAACAAGGTGATTTCGTTAACACCGTCAGCAACCCTCACGAGAGGGTTGGGATAGCACCCCTCCTCCGTGCTACCCTGTGGAATCCGTCGCCAGACTCGTAATTCCTCCACTGGCATAAAAGCCTCACGCGGATCAAATGGAAGAATCATAGACAATCAACAATTAAACACATTGCAATTGGTTCGTTCTGATCACGCTATCTTCCTTTGTGTACCC
>PKRV01000372.1:0-13787 GCA_003709505.1 Hyphantria cunea
GTAGAGGGGTGAAAATTTAGGGTTGTAGGTATTTTTGTATGTTGTATCATAAAAAAATTAAAACAAAAAATTTTGTCTGAAAAATAAAAAAAAAAATTTAGGGGTGGTCCACCCTTAACATTTGGGGGGATGAAAAATAGATGTTGGCCGATTCTCATAGATACCGGATAAGCACAAAAAATTTCATCAAAATCGGTCAAGCCGTTTCGGAGGAGTATGGCAACGAAAACTGTGACACGAGAATTTTATATATATAGATATTACATTTTAAATAGATTTAAAAAAATAAACAAATTCATATATTTAAAAATGTAAAAAATAGTAGACTACCGACGTCGGGTACAGGGACCAAGAAACCGGTGGTTGGGGCTCCAAAGACAGGAATCTCCTCACAATACGAAACGTGTCAAGAAGGACTGCCTTCTGCATCAGACCCTTGATTCAGCCATATAACGTGAGCCCCTTGATGTGCTGGTCCAGGCTCTTAGCTATCAAACCGTGAACAGACACAATAATCGGAACAATGATCACCGAATCTACATTCCACATATCGACAATCTCGTGAGATAAATCCAAATACTTTGTTTTTTGCTTTTTCAACTTTCACGAGATTCTCGTCATGAGGAACGGTGATGTCGACAATCATTGTGCGGCGCTCTAATCGATCTATCACCAGAATATCAGGCTTATTGGCAACAATAGTCTTGTCTATGATAATAGATCGATCCTAATATAACGTAGCACGATTATTTTCGAGAGCTGGGTCGGGCACATACCTGTAGCATGGCACCTCTGAATTCACAAGTTTGTATTTCATTTCATTCACAAGCTATTGTTGTACTATCCTGGCTACTTGGTTGTGCCTGTGCAAATATTCACCGTTAGCAAGACGAGAACAACCAGAAATAATATGCCTAATAAATTCTCCGGGACGGCGACATGCCCGACAGATATTTCTTTATTTTAAAACTTCATGCACACATGTGCAACGGCGGGCTTAATGCCCAAGGCATTCTCTGCCAGCCAACCTTTGGGTGGTCTAGAAATTTTGTGGGGTAGATGCATTGTGGTGGAAAAAAAAGATATCAACCGTACCATCCTTTAGGATATACTTCCGATAGTTATTTGTCATGATAACTTCGTCCATAATCGCACAAACAAAACCTTCGGTTTCTCCGAAGAGGTCACCATACCGTAGCAAGGAGGTCGAAAAAATATTATTGTTTCAGGTCAATCGGTCCAGAACTTTTTAATTTTGTGAAGCTATAATTAAAATTTTCGTGGTATTGTGTTTCGTTGGTGAGTGCGAGTGAGAGCCAATGATGTAGCAGCATCTTAATAGGCCTCCATAGTGTGGGTCACCATAATGTATTGTTGCATTGTCTGCATTCACAATGAGTATGGTGATCATTACTTTTGGATTCTGCTCATGCTTTCAATCAGGCTGAGTATAGTCGCTTTGGCAGGCTTATGTATATACATTATAAGCATATGTATTACATCTAAAACTATTTAGAAATACTTCTAAAGTATCTAAAACTTACAAAATTGAACTTGATGTTTTGAATTTAAATAAAGTTTCCAGGTATAGAAATAACTGTGTCATATAACCATAGATTAGCTATTTTTGTTTCAACATCAATTCTATATTAGTCATAATAAATAAGGAAAGTGTGAAACTAACACAGTTTTGTAGTAACATTGAGTTGAAAATGTTATGTGTTAGTCCTAAAATTAATATTCACAATGTTATTTCTCCTATTGTTTTTATTTGTGAATTTGAATTTAGCTGTACATTGCAGTAAGTTTTTATTTTTTATAATTATGTTAAGCTTTTGTATCCAGTGGCCAGTCCTTTCACGCCAGAAGTTCAGCCATCTTTGTCATGACGCGGTCTCCACTTCAGAACCCTCTTATTCGTACATCCCGTGGGTGTCGGATGCTTCCTAGCCGGTTCGAACTATCCAGGACGACAGCACTGCAAAGAGAAGTCAATAAGACATCCTCTTAGAAAGGAGGTTTTGGCATACTATACCATATTGGCCAGAAGTGTTGGTACTGGGTTTGTTCCAAGTTTTCATTCTCTTTAAAGTGATATTATTCTTCGTAGGGTGTTTCCTTATGACCAATATGGGCAGTGCAGCTCCGTGTTCTTAATCCATCACCACTAGTAACTTTAAATAATAATTGACGACCTTATGAAATAACTATACTTTTCATTCTTTTTAGATCTGTACACCAATCATAACTATAGTATACAAATGACCTTGAAACCGGTACTGCGCAGATGGAGCGGTACAGAAAAGGTGCAGAATTTTTTTAAGGTTTTGCGGTACAATAAATTCAACATAAAACTTATTAACTACGTCGCTACCAACGCATCGTTAGTATTTTCTTAGAACATTTACTATGATTATCTTTAATAAACAATCATAATATTTTTTATATGAGCCTGCCAAAGTGACTCAAATCTGCCTGATAGAAACATGAGCGGGATCCAACAGTAGTGGACACCGTACTCATTGCGAATGATGACAATGGCAACCTATTGAGATATAGGAATTTAGATTTTTTCTATGTACAATATGCATTTACAAAAAAGAAAAGTATATGTGATCCAGCTTTATAGTACAATCACTGCTTAGTTTGAAGCTAGATGGCGTTGTATGTAAGATATTGAAAAAATTATACATTTTTCATATTTTTTTAGATTTGATTCATTTATCAATAGTTCTCATTGGTTGAACGCGCTTATGTCGTAAACTGCCAGTGAAATTTGAGGAATGCTTTTTGTATTTGATTGCTTAATTTTTCAAAGGTCCAGTGATTCCTTGGAATCAAGCAGTGACTCAAAACGGGTTGCGGGACCAAACGAGTAGTAATTTTATTGTGTTAATCAGTATTAGAAATTTTCATATCGCGATTTAGGATTATCAGTTACTCCGTAGTTCGGTGTCTCTTCGTTAGTTAGCACTGGCATATGTTTCTTTTCATTATATCGTTACAAGTACAAGAATATGTATTACCTATTATCAATAATTGCAGATGCAGTAAACACAATAACAAGTTCCAGTCAGATTTCAAAGTCGATGATGGAAACTCCGTGATTGAGGTAATAAACAAACAAATTTGATTACATTTGTATTATTTTAGATTTCTTACAGTTTTGGTGTTTAAATGTTTAATATAATATATATTCACCAAATGGTATGTAATATACTGTAACAATTTAAATAGTAAAATTTGTTTACATAGTACAAGCTCTGTTTGGTTTGAAACTAGAGGGCGGTGTGTATCAGATGTTTTGAAATATTATTGTACGTACATATTCACATACACTGACACCTCCCTGACTACTAAGACGTAGATCGTGAGTTCAGTTCCCACGAAAATAAGGTGGAATAATACAGTTTGGTTTCCACAGCACAGGCTCGGCCTAGTTTGAGATCAGTCAGCCTGCTTTTAGTTGACGGGATGGAAAATCCCTTCGGATCTCATATTTATGTGGTGATTCCACTAAAAACCACCCCGACGGCTGGTCTCAGGCGCCATGCACTGGCGAGGACCCGGACCATGTTATTTCATGTCCCCCAAGAGCGCCGAGTCAATCCAGACTCTATCATGTGTCGACCCAGTCATTTTATGTTGCGGCTCGATCGCAGTTTTGCGACCGAGCCCCCTTACCGCTGACAGCATTAATTAATCTACTATCAGAGGTCCCCCCTCTCTGGTAACATACGGTCCTGTCGAAGGCTGGTGACGGTGCCGACGTCGCTTACTCTTGGGATCGGCCCTCTTCCGATCCCGTTCAGCAGTCTCTTTCTGGAACATTACAGCCTCACAGAAAGAGACCACTGCACCCCAGCTCTCCTCAGCCGCTATCATGGCAGCAATGAATGCTGGCGAGAACAGGTCTCTAGGCCTACTAGGATTTTGCGTTCAGACGCCTACGCAGGGCAGCGTTTGCTGGGCGGAATCCAAGTCAGTTGCGCAGTTTTGGCATCTTATTCAGAGACTCACCGAAGCAACCATGTCCGGTGAGTATCTGCGTCAGTCGGTAGGTGACGCCAGCAGCGTGTTGGCGCGTATTCTACGCGCCATTGTGCCAAATTCTGTCTCGTCGACCTCGTCCTGGTCTTCCTCGCTCTCACCCCGGTGGAAGGCACGAGGATGCTCATAGACCTTCGCGTCCATATCCGCCACGATATCGAAGGGCGGGAAACGAGCGACGACCCGATCCTGTTTTATGGTAAACAAATTTGTTCACGCTGTTATATATATCATCATGCTACGGGCAATAGGAGACGCAGGCGAGTTTGCGTGGGTAAAGCTAGTGTATTGTACTACTACTACTTCTGTAAATGAGTCTGCCAAAGTGACTCTACTATGCGTGATGGAAAACATGAGCAGAATCCAAAAGCGGTGATCTCTTGCAAATGCAGACAATGTAACAACAATGCAGTATGGTGATCCACACTGTAGCGGCCGAAGGAGATCCTTCTGCATCATTGGGCCTCCCGTCTCGCAATCACCAACAAAACACGACACCACGAGTGCTGTCACTTTAGGTTGATGTTCTGCGAGAGGGTTGTACCGCCCGGGTCGATCCGGCCCGTTCGTGCTGAAATCAGCGTGGCTTCATCAAATCTTGAAGAATCCTTTAAAATTTTTGCAAGAATCAAATTTGTATCATATACAATTTTGAGACTAAAATTCCACCGTCGGCAATTATTATGTTGGTCCAGTTTTTAAATTCCTTGATTTTTAGGTATTTCTTGACAGTTTTCAGAAGCAACGAAAGACATGACTGGAAAATGGCTTTGTTCTGTGAAAACGATGGATGCTGTTTTGAAACTTTCGTTTTACGTTCGAGTTGTAGGCGGTCCAAGTAAGTAACAAAATTTTCACTATAGTCATTAAAATACAGCTTAATCTATAATATATACAGTTATTATTGTGTTCATTTTAGAACTTAGGCGGTACATTTTAGTTGTAAATTATTATATTTATTATATACTGGCTTTTGTCCGCGGCTCCGCTCTAGGTATCTCCATGCAGATTTCAATTGAAATCAATGCAGTAGTTGAGCCATGAAAGTTTAACACTACGACAGGCACACGGAGTTTCATTTGTGATTCTGGTACGCAAAGAATGGAAATATAAGTGACACAAAATGAAAGCGCTTATTCAAAGTTGGTTTGTTAGTTTTGTAGCCATCTGCCACAGTGATAATAAAGCTGTATTTTAGAGACTTTAAATTTTACTATAATTACTTTGATTACTTAAAGATCGGTAAATCTTGAATGCAGGTGGTCGTAGTTGGCAGTGATCGCTTGCGTCAGGTGATCCATCTACTTGTTTGTAACCTTATTTTTTTCTATGGGACCAATCCCGCCCACACGCCCACTATTGTAACTGCTGTAAACCAGGCTTAACAGCAGAGTTATGACACTCGGGAAGTACCAGAAAAAATTAAACTGTCTTGGTATCCGCAACGAAAATAATTTGAAGAAAACTGGAGAAGTTAGAAATATAATAGATATCACACTACTTTATCACGTACCTGTAGTTCTAGTGGTTAGTGACCCTGACCCTAAGCCAGAGATTGTAGATTCAAAGCCCACCCAGGGCAAATCTTTGTGCATTGAGCACGCTCATCTGTTCTGCGTCTGAATGTAATTTATCTATAATATGTAAGTGCATTCGTTTAGATAGTGTTGGTGCATCCGCACGCAATTATAGTCATTACTGTGAAATACGAATATATTAATTCATACAACGGTGTAAACTAACAAATTGTGCTTGCTTGTGTGTATGTGCGACGGCGGCTCGATCAAGGTGACCATATCTAAGCGAATGGACTATACAAAGTATGCCTAGTTTGGGACCAGATGGCCATGTGTGAGATGCTTCAGATTAAATTCCACCCTAACTCTTAGAAAGGAGGGTCGCATCCATTGTAAATGAGAATAAAATTGCAACTGAATTACTTTTTAAGGAGGTTCTCAAATCGATTGTTTTTTTAATGTTTGTTACCTCAGAACTTTCAACTGGATTATTTTTTTATTTTAAAGCTGATGCTTTCCTAGGGGTCCCATACAGACCTGGTGCAGATACAGAAGTCGGTTTTATTATGTTCAAATTTTTGTTTTTTACAGAAGAAATTAAAATTCAAATAGCAGGAAGGACAATACATACCAGTCGGTCAGGTTCACCAGAACTTGCTTATGATGAGCTTGGAGATTACTACTTCAAGGACGGCGAGACAGTTCAACTGATATGCAACAATATAAATGATCAAAATAGTGGAGATATATACTTACGTTACTACGATCCACTAGGTGAGGAAAAATAAATTAACGTGTATCTTATTTTAGTCAATCTTAGGCCTTTTAAAAGTTCTGCTGAAGAAGAGCAAATGATAAATTATGGTCTTGGTTGGGTAACTTTACTTGTTTTTTGAATCAATCAATCAACACCCCATAATGTCCCACTGCTGGGCTCGGGTCCCCTCTCAGGAGAGGGTTAAGGCCATACGTCCCCACGCTGGCCAAGTGCGGGTTGGGGACTGGCAAGAATACGTTGTGGCTACGTAAATCTTGCCATTGGACGTTTTGAAGCCGCCCAAAGGCCCCCAACTAAGCTTCACGACTGTTATCGTACGATAACAACCGGGACCGACTGCTTAACGTGACCTCCGAATCATGGAGACGATCATAGTAACATGCCACCAGCGGTCACCCATCCACTGATTACTGACCGCGCCGTCGTTGCTTGCCCACGGTGATTGTTTCTAATCACCGAGTGCAACTGGGCTGTGAGCGCCTTACACTTGTTTTTGGTTGTATCTAACTAATCTTAATCCATCTTAGACGTTTTAAGCGTTCTATAAAATGATCTCTACATCCATGCTTAAACTAAAATTTTGACTGGTCGACTTATCTACGCAAATTAATAAAATTGTGTCTATTTGTAGTAACAGCTTCTTTTCTCTTAATGTATCATAAAAATATATACGGTACTTGCATCCAAAATCATTTTTTTCTTGTTTGCCTGTCTATTTGTTCCCCTGAACGGATGGACCGTTTTTAACGGGACTCTCACATGATAAGAAATAACATGCTACTTTAATTTCAGAATAGTTTCACCCCGTTATGTCTATTGTTGTTATAAAATCAAGACTTGGAAAATAAACGATATTTTAAATATTAATTTCCAGATACAATACTTATTGAAACCGATCGAATACCCCACGGTGAGTTAGCATTCTTTCAGAGGACGATGAAACCTGAAGACAATAATCATGCGGTAGATTGTTCGTACGTCACGAGCGATAGCAACTTGAAGTTTCCGTACAGAGTTGTTTTTAGACTCATAAACGATTCAACATTTGGTAAGTACTTTAAAAGAAAAGACTTTTTGCATGTCGACTATATAGTTTTAGATTCAAATTTATATTAAAGAATTAAAAACCAGGGTACAAATTGGACGGGCACGGCACGCCGTTATTGCGGTGGTTAGACCCTTCATGGAGTATTGGCTGGAGAATAATTACGGTAGGCTTTCATACCGGTTAACGTAGGTTATCAACGGAAAAGGATGCTTCGAAGATCATCTGTATTTGATCCGAAGGGAGCGTTTGCGTGAGCACGTCGTGCACCATACGCTGGCAGAATGTCTGGGGAGGACGGAGCAGAGTTTGTTTTGGATGTTTTATACATCAAAACTCCACCATTCTGAATCTCGGGAATGGCTCCAACGATTTGCTGCAATTCAGTATGCGGAGATTTATTCAGAGGCGATAAATCAATCTAACTAGCATTATTGGTTCTCATACAGACTGACGTATGGGCAGGACAATAAAATGTAGGCACATGGGAGTAATATACTTATTCTATAAATTATTTTTTTAGATGATTTCACGATCTCCATAAATGATCTAAAGATGAGACCAACGGAAACGAAGCCGATTGCTAATCAACAAGTAAAGTACTACCAGTTCAAGTACTTCCTAAATCACATATTGACACTAAGTTTTAAGGCAACGTATGAAGAATATGACTCAATAGAGTTTGTGGGTGAAGACGGCAACAAACCTAAGTGTAACTCATTTAAAAGTACGTACCCGTTTGACCTGCATCGTAGAGTATGCCAAAACCTCCTTTCTATTAGAAGCCTATATTCAGCAGTGGCTTTTGATGATGCTGGTAATGCCAGTATAACCTCAATTTGCAAGCATTTGCATAAACTGTTTTACACGACTATGGGGAAGCCAAAATTAAATAACAAAGTAGTTTATGTCTGCTATGTTCCACCGTAGTAGCTAAACTACTGAACCATAATTTTGGGGGAAAATGAATACCCTCCATGGATACTTTCATCTCAACTTGTAAAACAGTGTAATAATTGTTGTGATATTACTCCAGCGAGTTCATATCCAAAATAGCATGACTCGCTCCCAGGTTCATTTACCCCTAGGGTCAATGCACATGCAATTCAAACATTATGCTAAGCTCTGTCTATTTTATCTCCCATCATCATCTGACAGTTATTTTCTTCTTTTTTTTTAGACATAACTTCTGGAGACTAATTGTTAGTTATTTAAAACATTATTTATGTTTCAGAAATGAAAAAGACGCCATTGGAATATACTGTTCAATTTCACACAAAATGTATTAACGAGGAAAATGACAATTTAAGGGTTTATAATGGACCAATCTTGATCGCAGAAATATTATTGAAAAAAAGTAAGTAACGATGAAAATGTTTCTTTAGTTTGACAGTTTTGTTTTCTATCTTAGAGTTGAGTGTTTCCATATGTATAATATGTATGTGTATAGTGGGTATAATATAGCTGACATAGTATAATTAGCCCTGCTTAGTTTAAATATAGACGGCCTTGTGTGTCAGATTTCGTAAATATTCAAAATCAAATAACGCTACGAATTATAACAGGTACGTTGCCGTGGAAAACACAAACAAAAGTGCAATTAAATACTTTTTTTTAACAAAGGTATTAGTAATAAGTACTGACTTTATAAAAACATACATTAAACGGACACCAAGAACGTATTTTTATTTGGAATATGTGGTAATCGAGCAGACGTATCGCCTGATGGTGAGCGATTACCGATGGACATCCCCAACACCAGATGCGTCACAAGTGCGTTGCCGGCCTTTGGAGGATTTGGAAATCACAACACTCAACGCAGTAGAAAGCGGCTTGGCAACCACTTAACCCATTCGGCCAACCGAGCAGTCTATCTATGTATCAATATATTGCTGTAACTTGTTTTATTGCTGTAACTTGTTTTATTGCAGGTGAATTCCCAGATCTCCTTATATCAGGCCTTACGGCGAAAGATGTCATCGACCAATACAGGATGAACAAGAGAACTTGGGTCATTGACTACTGGTACACCGTAGGAGAGGCACTACCTCTTTCTTGTATTGCTGGGAAGAAAATGAATCTCCGTTGGTGTTTGGGCAGTGAGTTACTAGTTTGTTCTTTTTTTTAATTATCTTTATTAAAGTTAAACTTTTATTACATCGTCTCAAATTTTTTTGTCTGTAAATCGCATGTCGCGTGACGCGTGACGAGTGACGCGTGACAGTCGGCCAGTGTCCAGTGGCCAGTCGGACGGTGTGCCAGGGCTCCACGCTAATTTGTTTGTTTTTGTCAGTGTTTAATGTAAATGTTGTTATTTATTTGCTTTATTAGATTTATTTATTTGCATGTGAAAAAATTTTTCACTTTTACCGTGGTTTCATAAAAGCACACAATCCTTTTTTAATTTTATGAGTGAAAACAAAATGAATAGTATTTCTTCAGACACGAAGAATTATAATAATTGTTAGTTTAGAATGATTAGACAGATCTCTAGTTAGAACTGGAGATAGTCTATATATTATTTTATATGATTGATTCCATACTTTCATTGATATGCAGGTTTATTTTGTCAAGTCTTACATATTGCTTTAACAAATATTTGAATACCCAATATCTAATTTAAACTTGATACAATTTATACAAACTAGATATTTATTACATTTCTTATATATATAGTTCATTATCATATATTATATTCATATATTTATTACAAGTTAGCCATCTTGTCTGCGAGCAATATGCCCACTGCCACTTAAGACTGGCAATGTCGGAGACTTTGGTTCTTCTGCGGATCTCCTCATACCTGATTCGATCACGCAGAGAAATGCCGAGCATTGATCTTTTCATTGACCGACTTTGAGCCTTCTTAAAAGGGCCATTGAGAGTGAACACGTCTCGGTACCATAGGTTTCATCTTTTTTTTCTACTTTCATCTTATCATATCTTTCTGAACGCCGCCCAGCTGAGTAAGATTCGAAGATTGATCTTTTTTTCAAAATCGGCTTTACCTAGCTGGATAGCCTATCCCAGGTATAAATAATAATCAACCACTTCGAGTGTGGACTCTCCAATTTTCACTGGAACAGGTGTGATATGGACGTTCAACATAATTTTCGTCTTGTCCATATACATTTTAAGATCCACTCGTTTGGACACACTTCTGAGGCCATCGAGCATTGTGCTAAGGTCTTCCATGGTTTCAGCCATGACTACTATATCGTCAGCAAATCGAAGGTGGGTGATATACTCGCCATTAATGTTGATGCCAAGTCCGTTCCAGTAGTGCTGCGGTAAACTATACTGAGATATTATGTTTCTCTGCCTCACTCCTCGCTGCAGCTGTATAGGCTTCGACTACAGATCTTGTAGACAGACCGACCTACGCACACTTCAACACTTTGATTTACCGGTAGTCGTTTTGGCACGGCTGGAGAGACTGGAGCCCAGCCTATGTTGCAATCGAATCGAAAGCTTTTGCTGGTGTATGACCTGCTGTGGCACTAAAACCTTTTCAGAAACCGGCTTGTTCGGGAGGCTGGAAGTCGTCAAATTTGCGTTCGAAATGATTTGCAATAACTTTCGAGAACAACTTATACACATGAATCAGAAGGGAAATGGAACTGTAATTCTTCAGTAGGGTGATAACACAAACCACCCTTTTTGAAAAAAAGCACCATAACACTCCCGAACTATGCCTCAGGCGGTTTCCCACCCAATAGGACGGAATTAAATAGCTTTTGAAAGACTTTTAAAACCAGTTTGCCACCCAATAGGACGGAATTAAATAGCTTTTGAAAGACTTTTAAAACCGGTTTGCCACCTAATAGGACGGAATTAAATAGCTTTTGAAAGACTTTTAAAACCGGTTTGCCACCCAACTTCAAAAGCTCAGCTGTAATCCCATCCTCACCTTATGGTGCCTTAGGGTTGTTAATTTAAAAGTTGTGCTACCAATTTTTGAAGAATATGCGAAGGAATCTTTAGACTGAAATTTTTTTTTAATATTTTTTTCCTAGTTGTTTAATGTCTAAAAGCTTTTAGATATCAAGTATTAGGCTTTCTTTAGTAATTAGATATAAAAGTCACCCTAATGTTGACTGGTAGTGAATGCCTCAATGCATTAAGTCCACTTTGTGCAACATGTGCATTAAGTTACTATCATACAGATAAAAAGCAGAACAGAGTACTAAAACAGATAGTTAAAAGCATGAATCGGGATATAGTAGAGCAAAACCTCCTTCGTAAGGTGAGGCCTATGTCCATCAGAGGACTTTTACAGGCTGTTCATAATAATGATAGTTAACATACTGTGTAGAATCAGTTCTGATATAAATACACTGTTGAAATTAACCGGAGTTAAAATAAATAATATTTGTTAACAGCGTCAGTCGTAGCAAATGCAAAAACTAAAAACTTAAGTTATAATTTCATGATAAGTGAGGAACACAATGAAACTGAAATACTTTGCGAAGACTTCAGAAGTGGCAACACTAAAAATAACAGAAGAACTATAATAAAATTACATCGAAAATCTACGTATTCAGCGCCTACGGATGATCCAGACAAAGGTAAGTTATCTTCTAAAGGTAATATATATCCAATATGAAAGATCCTACTGTAGAGCCCTTCCTCTAGAGAACACATGCTGACCTTAGAAGTCATCGCTTCATAGTGATAGAAAAACGCTCTCGAGCTAAAGGATTCGAATCGTCCTTCTTGTGCTGAACAGACAAAACCAACAGAGCACGTGTTTCTTTACAACTTTAACACCGGGTCTTTTATGCGAGGCGTGAAAAAGCATCCCACTAGGCCGTCACTATGTTAGTCCCTGCATTGTCTGCAAATGCAATGGGTACGGTGGCCCCTTCTTGGATCCTACTTTCCATCAGCAGAGTACAGTTACTTTGACAGGCTTTAAAAAAATAAAAAAGACCGAAATGACGAGAATCGGGCGTAAATTTTCACTATTAAATGCATAGGATTATGATCGGAGCAATTCAGATAACAAATCATACTCTTAAGGCAACTTTTGATCCTAGAACTTATTTTTTACTTTCCAAGGTCTGGTTAATGTTTGGTTGAATGGGAAGACGAGTATTAGTTCTTTTTTTGCCCTTATATCTTTGGTGCAAATCATTTCTACTCAATTAGCTTCTGCTACTGTAACTAATCAGAATAGTAATTATTCAAACTGCTCAAAAATTCGCTTTTTTCTTATTTCAGACTCAAATCATTCGATACTCATCGCATGTGCCATGGTAGCATCTATATTGGCTATAGCGATGTTAGTTTTCAGTTTCTACTACTGCAAGCACAGAACAGCTAAGAGTTCACAGGTATTATTATCAAGAGCCCTCAATAATGCACCCCTACACACATGCCTCTCCCCCGAAAGGAGATTTTGGCTACCATACCACGCCGGCCAGAGGGGTTGGCATAGGGATTGTTTCAAGATTTCCTTCTCTTTGTAATGATTGTGGAGGAACGGGTGTCATGTCCCTCCAAAACAAAGGGGTGGATTCTCCGACCAGGCGAGTTGATAATGCCTGGCGGGCCAGTGCCCAACAGTTGACGTTGGAATATTGTGTATATGCTAATCGGCGCGAGAACTTCTATTGCGCGGCTTAGGATTGGTAGTTTCTTAGTTTCCTTCGTTACTCCGTAGTTCGGCGTATCTTCGGTAGATGGCGCTGTTGTATATTTCTGTTGTTGCGTTGCATGTGGAGGTCAACACATTGATGTTATCACACGTAATTTGTTCTCTTAATCGCTTCTTTAACAATGATCATTGCATATTCAATTTCAGACTGCTACTGACACCTTGACAAATGAAAACTATTATTCTTCAGTGAATTATTCAACTCCAATTGCAAGGAATTCGGAACAAATTTATCCCCAAGGGTATATGGTACAGAATTCCTTGTATGAGGCAAAATCGATTGACAATGATGCTGCAGAATATCACTACATACATTTCCAGGATATTGAAAAGGAAAAATATGCCAATACTCGAATTGTTTCTCCACAAGCGGATAAATTATGTGTGGACCGATTCACTGAGAGTAATAGAACAACATCAGAAGTTGGATCATTCCAACTTCCCCGTTACCTTAATACAGCTGAAGGTGAAGAGAATCCTCAGTCATCTAATAACACAGAGACTTATGATTACTCGTACGCATATAACGTCAAAAATAATAATAGTAGGTAATGATAATAATAATAACACATTGCAACATCGATATAACGATACTGAAGGGAATGAGAAAAATAATTCATTCTATAAAATAATTTGTTACAAGGAGGTTCGTAATACAGAAGTTGAGTTGGTCTACGATTCGTTTTACCAAGGCGAAAGAAAAATTCAGCTTTATGTAGGCTTCGGTTGAATCGGCTT
>PKRV01000372.1:14714-61463 GCA_003709505.1 Hyphantria cunea
ATTAAATAAAAATAAATTAATCTGCCAGTCTTTCTGTCTGTTCTGGCTAATACGATAACCTAATTTGACCAGACCTTCACTGGCAGTTTGTTGGTGATATAAGAAGCTTTTCTGGCTACTTCTTTTAGACCAGATTCACCCCATGGTATTACTCGCTGCTATTGTTGTTAAGGTATACCAGTTGTAATACAACAAACGCGTAACAGTTTATACTTGTTATTAATATTTTAACTGACAATTAATGTATTATAACAATTATCATCATCATCATCATCATCAGCCTATCGCAGTCCACTGCTAGACATAGGCCTCTCCAATTTCACGCCACTTAGTTCGATCTATGGCTTCTCGCATCCAGCTCCTGCCAGCCGTCTTGCGCAAATCATCGCTCCACTTGGCTTGTGGACGTCCTACACTACGTTTGCCGTGACGCGGTCTCCACTCAAGAACTCGTTTACCCCAACGGTTATCGATCAATTATCAATTAATTTATCTATATCCTTATAGATCTATATGCAGAAATAAATATAGAATCTGTATACAGGTGCTTACATTTCTTTATGTACAAATATTAATTAAACTGTGCTGAAAATATAAATATTTCGGATATACATGATCGGATATAGTGATATAAATACATATAGGATTTTTTTGTAATATATAATTATTATTCATAGATAAAACCCAAAATATTTGCAGAACATAACAACATTTGATCCGACCCGGGAATCGAACCCGAGACCTCACAGCAGAGACGCACACGCTACGACTGCGCCACCGAGACAGTCTCTATCAATTCTATCGACTCGTAGCTTAATTAATTTGACTTTTTCTTTAATAATGATCTATTTCACACTAACTTTTTGCCTCGCACAACAAAACTGTAGAATGAACTGTCGCCTGCGATATTCCAGGACTAATACGATCTTCAAATCAAATAATAAAAATGTGCTCGACTTATATTAAAAACATATTCTACTCCCGGATTCTGCTCTTGCTTTCTATTGACCTAAGTATCAGGTCAATGGAAAGCAAGAGGGATATGTATGAGCCTGCCTCAGTGACTACTGAGGCAGGCTCATACATATCCCCCACACCTTTACCCCACAGTGAAACACAACCTGCAGAAATAAATAATTATTAAGAGCTATGTGAACCCTGCCACACTTCGCATCATCACATGATATCAATAGCTACTGCTGGATATAGGCCCATCCATAGAAAGGAGGTTTTGGTCTACTGTACCCAATTTGAAATATGAGTTTTTATAGAGTTTATCTACACGGACTATTTGTATTTTGTACTTCATTGCTGTTCAGCAATGGCAGTGGGGTATCGTACAGAACAATGACTAATATATTGGCTGATGGAAAAGAAAATGACTCTCAATTTAAATCAAAAAACGTGCAAAGAAGTTGGAATTAGACCACTTTAACGTTGATTTTATACATTCAACTTCTCAAAATTATCTTTTAAAACCTCATTAAAGTTGAAAAGAATATTTCAAGAAAATCTTAACTATGGTGGAAGTATTTCTACTCGTACAGTTTTGATAAAGTTGGGACACAAATGGCGAAAAATTGTGGATAACAGACGTGTAATTATAGAGCGGCATGACATTCAAAAGCTACGATTTTATTACCTTACAAATTTACTCAAATATTGCCAAGAAAATCGGTATATCGTATATACAGATGAGAGCTATATCTCAACCAATCATGTGCAGAACTAAAAATGGGGTTATAAAGATGGACCACCGTTAAAGAAAAACCTATTGAAAGGGCAAAGAATTATCATTGTGCATACTGGTTCAGAACAAGGTTTCGTTACTAACGCACTATTGACATACTAAGCAAGTAGTGTTTCCAATGATTACCACTCTAACATGAACGCGGAAAAGTGGCTAAAAGAACTTCTGCTGCCGAATCTTCCACCTTACTCTGTGGTTATGCTTGATAATGTGTCTTACCATAATATTCAAAATGACCGAGCTCTAAATTCTAATGTAAAAAAAAGTTGAAATGCAGAGATTGTTGACAGAAAAAACATTGCTTATAATGCACGTACGAAAAAAATAAAACTGACAAAAATAAATAAAACCATATTTCTTATAAGATTGATGACATACTTCATACATTATCATTTTGAAGTAAACCCCATATAACATGTGTGGGGAATTAAATATATATATATATTGCTCCGCATAACATCGACCAAATGTGTGACTAACGTACATTTTGACATGAAATCTGAATTAATAATTAATGTTGGTGAAAGCAGCGAATCCGAAAATTCATCATTTGATTCTTCTAGTAGCGATACAGATTAGTAGTTCAATAAACATGTATTTAACAAGTTAAGTTGTTTTTTTTTTAATTTGAATAATTGTTATCTAACAGCGCGGCAGTTACAATAACCTTTAAAAATAAATAGTCTGAACTAATTTACAATAGTCACTGTTTGTCACCGAGTTGTACCTTTTTTATTTTTCAGATAACTTTATTTGTATTTTGTACTTCACTGTTCCTCTTGTTACGCACACACAGTCACTGATATACAAGGTTTACTCAACAAAGCGCCGTGTGCACTGATAAGTTGAAATATCAAGTGTTATTTTATAATACACTTTTCTACCAACCATTTGTGCTTAGTTCTAAAATAATTGAATGCTAGTTCTCGTATATTTTTTGTTATAAATGGAAAAACACATTTGAAATACATTTTTTATATAATGTGGTTCTACAAAATGGGACCGTGGAAGAAATTGTTTTGTTTTCTTAAAAATATCGAGAATCAAAAAACATTTAAGTCAAGGTCAA
The DNA here is from genome assembly GCA_003709505.1 of Hyphantria cunea. NCBI lineage: Eukaryota > Metazoa > Arthropoda > Insecta > Lepidoptera > Erebidae > Hyphantria > Hyphantria cunea. The sequence goes on from PKRV01000372.1 coordinate 17,534, forward strand.
TAAATTTAATCTTTTGAATAAAGGTTTACATGAGTCTAGTGGGCTGACCCCACACACACCTCTAATGCACTTCTTCTGAACAATGAATGCAATATTTATGTCCGTAGAACTACCCCATATTATTAATCCATACCTATGACCTGATTCAACACAGCTTCCGTATGTTATAATTGCTGTCTTTTCATCTGTCACAATCCGAAACTTCCATAGAGCATATGCAAGTCTGCTAAGCCTGCTGCATACAAGTTAAATATGCCATTTCCAGCTACAGACTCTATCTAACGTAAAATACCTAAGAATATAACACTTTCAGTTTCTTCGATTGTTTCGTTGTTTATTTTAAAATTGAATTTAAAATTATTTTTGGTTTGGAGGAGCAAAATTTTAATATTTTAGTTTTAGATAGGTTTATCTTTAGGTTGTTCCGTTGTTACCATATCAATACAGTTTGAACTACCTTACTAATGTCACTTTCGTGAGTAGTGGTTATGTTCTTATGAGGCACTATCACCGACACATCGTCAGCCAAGAGAACGGTTTGATAATTTATATAATCAGGGAAGTCATTTATATAAAACAAGAATAGTAGGGAACCTAGTACACTTCCCTCCGGAATGCCCATTTTATTAACCCTAGATTAGGAGCGGCTCAGTCGTCAATCGCAGATTTTTGTTTAAATCGTTAATTTCAACATGGTGTTGCCAGTCTGTGAGAAAGCTTTTAATCCAGTCCAGGGCTACTTTAGCAGATGGAGGGAAAAGTAAGCGCGTCCTCCCAGGCCCTCTCTGCTGTCTCCTTCTGCGAAAATACGTCTTCGCAGAAGGTTGCGCAGTAAAACAGCTATCGCTACCGACTATGGAGCGCTCGACGCCTAGGTGGGGCAAACCGCCAGCATGTACTGGGCCCAGTCCTCACTGCAGTCGCAGTGGTGGCAGGTGAGACTAAGTTCGCTCCTAGCGACCGAGTGCATGTACTTCCGAAAGCAACCGTGTCTGGAAAGGACCTGCAACAGTCCGAAGGAAGAGGTGCCATACTGCCACCTTGTCCACTCGAGGAAGACCGGCTGGAGAGCCTCTACGGCGGTGACTACTTAACCCACTAGGTCAACCGTGCAATCTATCTATATATCAATACATAGCTGCAGCTAACTCATACTATTGCAAGTGAATTTCCAGTGCTCCTTATAACAGGCCTTACTGCGAAGGATGTCATCGACCAATACAGGATGAACACGAGAACTTGGGTCATTGACTACTCGTACACCGTAGGAGAGGTACTACCCCTTTCTTGTGTTGCTTGTCACAAAAGAAAACTCCATTGGATCTTGGGCAGTAAGTAATTAGTTTGTTTTTTATTTATTTACATTCATTAAAAGTGTAAAAGCAAAACAGATTGAATTTCTAAGTCACGAAGGTTTGTAATAATTGCTAGTTTAGATAGACAGATGATTAGACTAGTGGCCGTTTTCAATAACCTATATCTAGATGGAAATGGATAGAATATGATTGATTCTAAGCTGATTTGAATTGATGCAGAATTTTTTTAACGAAAAATAACAATTATTCTGGTAAACTGATATCTTCTTCTTCTTCTTTTGATAAAATGGCAACCAGCTAATCAGGTATTTCTGCCAATGTCAAATGTTAAAAGTCTTCAAATCTTAAGTGTTCGAGTCTTCAAGTCTTCGTCGTGATGAACATAATGATAAAAAAGATATAAAATGTGGATGAGATGAAATGGGGACCGTCTTTCGAAAAGACAAAAAATGATCTCCTAAACTGATATCGATTGGTTGACATTAATCATTTTCTCACAGTTATGGCAGATAACAGACAATATATAATTCCTTGCGTTTCATTCTACAATCGGAATGTTAAAACTCACTACTGTGTTCGACTCCGAAACTTTTCAGCATACGTACCTAGATTGAGAGTATAGTTTCATTTTTACAATTTATTTCTCTTTATTTTGCGTTTAATTCTTATATTCTTCTTTTTTATACTTATTTATTTTGAAATTGGTTTGTTTGTAACCGGCAACTGGCAGATGGAGTGAGCATACAATCATCTTTTAATTTATATTTACTTTATTCATTTATTATTATTGTTATTTAGCCAGTACATACACATCACAGTTTTACTTGTTATTCTATACAGTTACTTATCTTTTATCTATATAGCTAATAAACACATCTCACTTATTAAACAACTGACTTGAAAACCTGAAATGTCTTCTACTGACTACCTTGATGATAGCGATGAATTTCTATCTGCATACAGTAGTACTGTACTGGTACTCTCTCGTCGCAGTTTTCTGACGTTCCCAAAAATTTTAATCCTGTACACATTAATGCTCAAAGTGTTCCGGCTCACTTCCCCGATATGCTGGCATGTTTTGACTGTATGAATTTACACGTTATTCTTATATATGAATCGTGGCTTAAGCCTTGCTGGCCATCTTCTGCATACACATTACCAGGATTCAACCTCATTAGGAATGATCGCACTTTTGTATGTGGTGGCGGTGTTGCCATTTATTTACGCTATCATGTCCCTTACTTCATTATAAGTATATCACCGGAGCAACCTCCAACTGATGCGGGTGAAAATCTCTTCCTGGAAGTCGAACTTCTTCATTCTAAGATCCTCCTTAGTGTCAATAGCAAATAGCAATTAACCCCCTCGTACAGTTATACCATAATCATTGGTGACTTCAATACCTGCCTCCTTAAAAATGTTTCTTGGTCATCCGCTCTTAAATCTGTAATCCAATCTAGCAATCTGTCTACCCTTCCTTCCAATGCAATGCATTACTTCCCATACCCCGCTCCGTCACTATTAGATCTCATCGTTGTTTCCTCCCCTAACCTCGCAGTTAAGCACGGCCAGTGTTCTGCTGATGGTTCTTATATCACGACTTGCTTTACCTATCCTATCAGTACCTAGAGCTAAGATTATCCTGCAGCAAAATTTAATGAACATGGATATTGATGCTTTAGTGAAGGATGTCAAAAACATCGATTGGTCACCTCTCTTCAGTGTTGACTGCACTGATGAGAAAACTTAATTTTGTTGCGGCTCAAATAATGACTCTCTATAATGAACATGCGCCAGTTCAATTATAAAAGGTAAAACGGCTTCCGTCACCTTGGTTAACTTCAGATATTAAAGAACTACTGAAAATAAAGTGATAACTAAATCAAAATTCAAATATAATTCAAGCGATAGTAGCCAGGATAAATACGTAACCATCAGGAATCATTGCAGCAAGGTGTATAGGAATGCGCAACGCCGATACGCAACGGTGTTCCCAAAGGCCTGGAAAGAAGCTCAAATTATACCTATCCCTAAGAAAAAAATACTGAATCCTTCAATGATTACCGTCCCATTTTCATTCCCTCATTCCTCCCCAAAGTCCTCGAACGTTTTATCCATAATCAACTCTCGAACTTCTTAACCAGAAACCTGCTTCTAAATCCTTTATAGTCCGGCTTTCGACCCGGGCATAGCACTACTAGTAGTAGTGTTTATATAAACGCAGTCACTAATGATTTCTATTCGTCCTACCACCTATACGCGGATGATCTCCAGATTTATACCAGAGCATCACCGGTTAATTAGGTTAATGCTGTTAATACCATCAATGCTGACCGGGATAAAATTAGCAAACGGAGCAACTCCCAAGGTCTGAAAATAAACCTGTCTAAGACTCAGGTCATTGTCGTTGGAAGCTCGTGAATGATTGCCAAAATTGACTAGACAAACTTGCCCCAAATCACCTGCAATGATACACCTATTCCGTTTAGTGACCAGGTGAAGAACTTGAGGATTTACATCGACAGTAACTTAGATTGGGGTCCACAGCTACATGAGCTGTGTCGAAAAATGTTTGCCGCTGCAGGGTCTTTGCGCAGACTACGCAGTTTTCTTCCCCAACCTCGATTATGCTGATGCCAGTTATCTAGATCTCACTGAAGACAAACTGAATAAGCTTGAAAGACTCCAAAATCTTTATATAAGATTCATATATGGATTACGCAAAAATGACCATGTCTCCGACTATCATATACAGCTTAAGTGGTTACCCATTCGTCTTCGCCGGAATGCTCATATAAAGAATTTATAATATTCTATTCAATACTTTCACTCCATGTTACCTTCAATTGCAATTTTCTTTTCTACATGATTCACATTTCAAATTGTTGAGACCGTCAGAAAACCTGAAATTAAAAATGCCTGGACACTCTACTAAATTTCTAGACCACTCTTTTTCTTTCCAAGCGGTGCATCGCCCTGCTAGTTGCAATCAGACGTGCACAATCACTGACCGCCTTTAAGCGACTGGTAAAGGAACATTACTTAGGAGATATCAATATCCATATTTAACTGTTATTATTATCAATTAGGTAGGTGACAGTATTTAATTTATATGTATAACATTTATGATTTTTTCGTAATATACTTATTTCATATATATTTGTATCATCATTCACACTATGTGTAACTGGTACTCTTTATAATATTGATTATATATGTATATTTATGCAGCTTTATTTTGAATTCCCCAACTACTCTCGATTACACCAGACACTACCCTTTACATCCTGTGTTTAATTCCATACCACGGTTGCCTAGAAGAGATTGCATTTTGAGCGATAAGGTCGCCAATTGTACTGACCTAGTACTAAGTTTTTTATTTAGTTATCTGGTGTACAATAAAGAGGTTATTATTATATATACAAAATAGACATATATTACACTAGAACGAAATTAATCATCTACTACATAAAAGTTAAGTGACCAGTCTTCTAAGGAAAATGCCAAGGATTATTTGATGAAAAAGTTTTTTGTTTTTCTTTTCTTTTCCAGTATTTCAATATCTTAACGTTTTAAGATGACAAGTCGTAGTTATTTTTAAAGGATCTACACCAACACTATAAAGCTGAAGTCAATAGGATGACTAACAAGAATCGCAATAGGAGACACGGAGGAGGTTGCGAGTTAGATATAAATAATACATAGATAAACAGCAGAACGAGCAAACGTTTCGCCTGATAGTAAGCAATCACCGCTGCCCATGGACATTGCAACACCAGAGACGTTACAAGTGCGTTGCCGGCCTTTGGGCGATGGGAGGAAAAGTTGGATTATGGGCCGCCGGTATCTACACTCCCTCTGTGAAACACAGTGCAAGCGCTGTTTCACACCGGTTTCCTGTGAGGAGGTGATTAAAATTGATCTAAAGTAAACTAAGCAATATTTGTTAACAGCGTCGATCGTAGGAAACGCATTCGGTAAAACCATAAGCCATAATTTCACGTTAAGTAAAGAATACAATGACGGTATAATTATTTGCGAAGATGTAAGAAGTGAGATGAGTACTGAAAGTAACATGAAAACTTTAGTAAAATTACGCAGAAAATCTACGTATTCGGTGCCTACGGATGATCCAGACATAGATTAGGGTAAGTCGAAGTCAAGAGATTATTTTTAGATTCATCTTCATTATTAATAAATAAAGATTTTTATAGCGCTTATTTATACTAAATTCAATTAAGTGACATTTATGAACGTTAAATTGAAGCTACAGATAAAAATCATAGATCAACACAAACAGACGCCAGATGTACTCTATTGTCAAGGTTAGTAAAAAGTAATCTACCCAACATTTGACCATTAAATTGCAACCATGGAATCCTGATACTTAAGATACAAGCGCCCCACCATCAGTGTTCTGAAGAGCTCTTCCAAGTGGTCCCATACTCTTCATTAATCTACAGGACAACATCTGTTAACCTTGGAAACTGGAACTCACTTCCAGCGCCTGTGTTTGGCTACATCAGGCTGAGTTGAGTCACTTTAGTAGTCTTTAATAACAAAGAGAAGAGTAATTTCTCATTATAAAGTGCGTGGGATCTTGTTTCATCTTAAGGTTGCTTTTGAGTCAAAAAATTATTTCATACTATCCAAAGTCTGGTAAAAGTTTGAATTAATAGACGAGTATTAGTAATTTTCTTTCTCCTTTCTCATTGGTTTTAATCATTTCTGCTCAATTAATCACTGATGCTGTAATTACTTACTTTATTTTAATTTCAGATTCAGATAACAAGGTACTCATCGTGTGTGCGTTGGTGGCTTCAATATTGGCTGTTGCAATGTTTGGTTTGATTTTCTACTGCTACAAGTACAGGACAGCTAAGAGATCGCAGGTATCAACATCAAGAGATCTCAACAGTCCACTCTTCGAAAGGAGGTTTTGGCTACCAATCCACGCTGGTTAAACGGGTTGGCAAAGGGTTGGTTTCAAGGTTTCCTTCTCTTTGTAATGATGTTATCCCACGTAATTTGTTCTCTTAATCGCTTCTTTAACAATGGTCATTGCATTTTCAATTTCAGACTACTACTAACATCTTGACAAATGAAAACTATTATTCTTCAGCAAATTATTCAACTCCTATTGCAAGGAATTCAGAACAAAGTTATCCCCAAGGGTATATGGTACAGAACTCCATGTATGAGCCAACATCGATTGACAATGACGCCGCCGAATATCATAACATAGATGTTCATGATACTGAAAAGGAAAAATATATCAACACTCGTATTGTATCCTCACAAGCGGATAAATCAAATGTTAAACGATTCACTGAGAGTCAACCAAACGATTGTAATAGAGCAACAGCAGAAGTTGGATTGAATCCCCGTTACGTTAATGCGGCTAAAGGTGATGAGATTTTCCAATCGTCTGATAACACAGAGACTTATGATTACTCGTATTCATATCGTCGTCAATAGAAATAATAATAGGAAATGATAATACAGAATAAATATTGAATCTTCTGGGCAGCGTTGTGTTTTATGACAAAACCTCCTCTCCTTCTGAGGAGAGGGCTTTGTCCAGCAATAGTCCATTAAACAATGATATGTATAGTGATAGATGAAAACACAGTTCGACTTAAATATAGTGACAAAAATATAGGATAATAAAAGGCGTTGGAAACATAAAAGAGCGGAAAGAACTGACCTTAAGCACAGCCCTCTGGGCGATCTCCAATCATTTGATAGTTTTAGCTGGAACTGCACCCCAAATAGTAATGCAATAAGTAATTAATGACAGACACAACGCCAAGTAAATTCGTTTAACCAGATCAAAATCAGCAATGTCTCTTACATTTTTGAAAACTACGGTCATTTTGCGAATTCTTCCAGCCAGCAATTCAATATGTTTAAAAAAATTCAAGTGGGAATCGACAGTAATAACTAAATACTTAATATTCAGTGTAAATTATAATTTAGGACAGAAACAACAACTAAAACAACATCGATTACGGTTATGAACTTTTAACTAAAGACCATCAAGCACATCAAATGATTATCTGATGGAGAAGGTCATGTATTTTCAATTTATCCATATTGAGTGTTAAAATATTGCAAGTTAACCATTTAGACACTTCGCAAAGGGCAATCTGAGCAGAATCAAAGGTACTCTGCCAAGTATTGGTTGAAATCAAAATAACGGTGACTTCCGCATAGGATATTATTTTAACATTTACAAGTTGGAGTTGGCACAATTCATTGATGTATATCAAGAATAAAATGGGCCTAGAACTCTACCCGGTGGTACCCCAAATGTCTCAAATAGCTCAGTGCTCACGTGAACTTCAATAGCTGTGGTCTGGAACCGATTGGAGAGATAACTTGAGAATAAATTCAATTATTTGCCTCTTATGCCAATGGTTTCAAGTTTATGTAGAAGTATGGAAGCAGAGACCGTATCGAAAGCCTTTGCTAAGTCTAGGAAAATTGCCAGATATTTTTACGATTATGCAGACTAGTTGCAACATAATCAGTCACTGCATTACTGCATCAGACGTAGATTTAGTTTATCGAAACCCATATTGATTCTCAGATAATAAATTATTTGACTGTAACCAAATAGGCAACCAACCTGGAATTAATCAGTTTTTCCAAAATTTCAAATTGAAAGAGAAATTTGTCTATCATTAGAGATACAGTCTCTATCACCCCTATGAATGGGAATAACCACTGATTTTTTAGGGCAGCAGGAAATACTCCCTTCTCGCAACAAAGATTGAATAAAAAAGTAAGAGGAAGTACAAGGTGATGTTTAAAGAGCTTAAGAATATTATTAGAAATTTTTTACAGCACAGCCATTTTCGAGACTTGAAATTTGATTTAAAACCTCATTAACTTCAGTATCCAATAATACGAAAGAATTTAGATTATCAAAAAAGGAATCGACACTAAAGTCTGCCTGCTGCTGCTTACCCAAAATATTTTCAGCTAACGTTTTACCAATATTTGCTAAATAACTATTAACTTGATTCACTGTTTCTTGAGGAGTAGAGTCTAACCGTCACAATTGTTTGGGTGAGGGCTTAGATTTTGAGGTATTGGAGATTGTTTTAATTACTTGCTATAGTTTTATACTATCATTTCCCGTGTCAGATAGTTGTCGAGTCTCAAAAGCCCTTTTTTGAGTAGCAGATTACAAAAATTTCTGTAACGGGTGTAAGTAATCATTAGTAAGTATTTCATTGTGAGGAGATTTTTTGAGTTAAGAATACTTAATAGTTAACCTGTCGCTGTTTTGCATACAACGAAGAAGACCTGAAGTAATCCATGGTTCAATATTTTTTTACGCCCTGCTAAGGATAAAGTTTGCAATCAACAAAGCAGCAGCTATAGACTCAATAAAGTAATTTATCGAAAGGTTGGGGTCTTGACTAGTGTAGACAGGTGAAAAGTCAATATTGGCAACATCGTTATGAAGTTGTTCTATATTGACTTTATTTATATTTGTAATTGCATATTTGCATAAATGTCCGAAATATAGATAAATCTATCTAGTTCGGACACAGATATCCAATTAATTTTCTAGCTTAAGCTTTAGTTTTGTTAAACCACAATTGTTAAACTGTATCTTTGTGGTTAATAAATATTATTATTAATTACGAGATAGCATTTTAGATAGAGCAAATAATACTGTTTTGTGATCGGTGAGGCTGGTTTGGATAATAATTGTGGTAGCAGGCAAAACAGATTTTAATAGAACGTGATCAAGACAAGTCCCACTGCTTTCACGAGTAACAAAGGAGTGACATGGTAAAGACCGTTCCATGCTGCCAAGATTAAGTAATGTTATCTGTTACTATGAGGCTTATTTACATTAATAGATATATTAATTTTTCCCAATTACGTCAGCATTATTCAAGTTGTGTAGCCTTTATAAATTATTATCAAGGGAATTTAAGAACTTATCCAAATTAATGTATGAAGGAGACCGATATAGAGCTAAGATGGCTGTGTTATAGCCAATTTTCAGGAGTAAAGCATTTGCTTTTAGAAAATTCGGTTCTTCTATAGTGAATGGTATTTCGTCTCGTATATAGATGACTATCCCATTGTTTTGTAAAAGATTATTATGTGTCGAAAAATTTTGGTACCCCTGCAAACTTGGTACAACATCTGTTCCTTTTAGACGACATTCGGTGAGAATAAGTATGTCTACACTTATTTTAAACTAAAAACTAATACTACAAGCTCAGGTAAGTTACAATTAATTAAATGCTACAAATGTTCTGTGTGAGTACGAGAAGACTGGTCGAGGAAATAGGCAGCTGTTTATAGCAGACTTCCACACTACACTCATAGGCTCGAGAGACAGAATACGTGTCCAGTTCTTTTGGAAAATCATGGATAGTATTGAATTTTATAAATACAATAATAAACGACACAAAAACACAGACTACAGCACAGCAAGAAATGTTTTGTGATAACTTCGCAAATATGATAATCTTGAGAGTATTTAGTAGAAATAAAATGGGAAAAAATACTGCCAATGCAAGAATTACTCAGAGTGTAAAATGAGTGTGTAAACGTGTATAGTATTAAATATATACTAAGACTTACATTAAGTGCTAAATAAAACTGAAAAAAAATAAAAAGAGTATTAAATGTAATTGTGATCGCTAATAAATTGTCACTAAAGATTAATACTCATTTATCATGCACGCAACCTCTCTAGATCAGCTTCACACTCAATTTTTATTTGAGGGCAGTTAACAGGTGCTCGTAAATACACTACTCCACGGGATGTCCAACAAAAGTCAAAACCCTGTTCCTTTCGAAATGCACGAGCTAAGTAAAACAGCTTATGCGACTTCTTTGTCAAGGTTTCACAAATGAAAACTGACCTGGTAGGTCCGTTGACCTTGAGGTGACCTGTGTTCAACTTCTCACCCTTTTGTTTTGATTTATTGAAGTTTTTAACTGCTGGAACTTTTCTTTCACGAAAATATAGGTGTATTCGATTGTGATCAGAGGTGAGGAGTCTTTTGTATATCCTGTATGTCTGACTCCTTAATGTCCTTAAAGACAGAACTTCCCAGCTGTTTTGCAAGTCGACAGAGGTCTGACTTTGATTCAGGCTTACCGGTGTTAATTTTCGGAATATTACGAATTTAATGCCTGATGCATGGGACTTACGTTCGAGATTCGCCATTCTCTAGTTTTAAGAATTCTAAGAGGTGAATATTTTTTTTATTCTCCTTTCTTTCTTTTTCAAGAGAGTTAATTCTACATAGGAACTCATCATACTTATTGGATATTGTTTCAAGCTCAGTGTTCTGGTTTTTAATGCTGTTAACAGAAATAAGCAAATCATTAAAGCGCCTATTTTGTTCGGCAGAGAAAGTGCAAAACATTTCTTAAATAGTGGACATAAAACTAATCAAATCGTCTTTTATATGGTCCGAAATATTTAATGAATATAGATCAAAGTTAGGCGCCGAGTCATATCGAAGTCTTTGGGGTTTCAATCCATTATTATTTTCAATTGTTATACTTATCATAATAAGTATTTGGTACGCTCGATACTGTGCTAAGGGACGCCAGAACGCCGTTCAGCGAGGGGGAGGGGGAGGCGCACGTACAAGCGGCATTATTATGGCTTGCGAAAAAAGTACTAGGGCAACAAAAATCAACAGGAGCTCCTAGAACCGCAATAACACAGTGCACAATGGCAGATGTTCAACAAATTTGCCGCAGATTGAAAATTTAGTATAAATCTATTAGTCACCAGTTTAAGACAGGCCTCCCAATTTGAAATACAAAGAAATGTTAAATGACGCACACTTACATACGCAGTGACCCTTTGTGTCTCTGTATGTGTGTTCAAAGGTTCCTGGTACAGCTTCTTTTTTTTTGTACCTGCCTGCTTCTGCTATGGTGATAGGTGGCCTCACTTTTCACCCTCAGGCTTTCACTTATGGAGGACAGAGATCATTTAGTGATCTCCGGCATCTGAGTCGTCTGCGGTATCTGGCCCGTTCCCGGGCCTGGCGGACAGGGAGAGTTCTAAACCGCTCTCGGTCCCGTTCCGCCATCTCATTCGCAAGCATAACTTGCTCGCAGAAAGAGACGGCAGAGTTCCACGCGCTCTCGCTTCACAACATTGCCGTAATCATGTTCTCGAGCGAGAAAACCCCCACTCCTGGAATAGCTCCCGTCTTCTGCGCTCCTATTTTTGTACATGGAATTAATATATATTTAATTTACAGAATTTAAATTAAAAATGCAACTAGCACAATACGCGACCGCTCTTCTCAGATTTCCCTGGGGGAAGGGTAGATATGTTACTAGTATTTCGAAGCCATAGCCCAGTTGCACTCGGTGATTAGAAACAATCATCGAGGGTAAGCAACGACAGCGCGGTCAGTACCTGGATGGGTGACTGCTGGTGGCATGTTACCATGAGAGTCTCCGTGATTCGGAGGTCACTTTAAGCAGTCGGTCCCGGTTGTTATCATACGAAAAAGTTGTGAAGCTTAGTTGGAGGCCTTCGAGCGGCTTAAAAACATCCAACGGCAAGATACGTAGCAACATTGTATTCTTGCTAGTCCCCAACCCGCACTTGGCCAGCATGGGGACGTATGGCCTTAACCCTCTCCTGACAGGAGACCCAAGCCCTGCAGTGGGACGTTATGGGTTGTTAACGATGATGATGATTTCGAAGCCAACATTCAGTAAGGACCATAATATCGAATTAGCTTTCGGCTTAGCTAGTTACATAAATAAAAAATTACAGGTGTAATAAAACAAACACATAACAATTTATATTTTTTATTATTATTTAATTCATAATAATACTTAATTATGATCACAATTCATTTATTTGTACCCTTATTCATATAATAAGCAGCCATAAATATACAGTCTGGTATATAGGATGCTACAGAAAGGATATGCTCACAGTTAAGGGTCCATCCATTAATTACGTTACAAGAATTAGATGTTTCAAATTTTACTCTAAACCTCGTCTTTGTCATAGCACGTGTTACTTCCAGGAGGGATACCTTAGTATGACGTCATATATTAATAGGTAAAGGAACTTTTTTACCTCCTTTTACTAAAACTATACAAACAGAAGAGTATGAAATTTGGAACATATAAAGTTAAAAAAAAAAGTTCAAAATTTAAAAAGCGAAACATAATTGTATTTTAATTTCGACTACCAGATGACCCGTAAATTAGAAATAAAAAAACAAATTTGAAGTTGTAAATATTTTAAGGTTTTTAAATATTGAAATTTTACTTTATAATACTTCAAAATGTTGAGTTGCCCAGTTCTATATAAATCAGGTTTTGAAATGTCTTCACGAAACTTAGAACCACACACTTTATTAACTCTCTTAACGTATCACGTAATTTATAGGTGGGTCCCAATAGACTCGATAGCATAAATCATTACTAATTTCATAATTAATGTAAATTATAGACAATCAAAGTATTTTTTTATTTTTCTTTTAAACACTCGTGTCATTGGCTCAATAAGTGTAACTCAACAAGAAACCGATAAGCTGACAGTATTCCGAAGTCAATATAGAGAAGTTATGACCGGCTCGTGGCTCAGAGGTAACTCATTACAAAGTTAAGCAACCCCAGCATGGTCAGTCTATAGATGGATGAGCATTCTTATATCATTGACAAACCGTGTCTCAGAGAACATGTCAAACTGTCGGTCCCGGTTGCCATACGAACCCGTTAGTGACAAAATGGACCTGGATCATTATCCAGGTCTATTTTGTCAGTTACTTGTTTACTAGTCATGAGTTTTCTAATACATTTTATAAATACCAATCTTAAAGCAATGAAACGTGGTTTTGTGAGTTAGGATAAATAACATCACGCTTAGATCAACAGGAGCCGATAAACATTGCAAAGAGACGCAGGCGAAGTTGCGTGAGTCAGCTAGTAAAGTATATACATATGTATGTTTAAGTGTCGATGGAATTGATTCCGGCTCGAAGGGCCAACGGTTTTTGATGTTTTAGTGAGGACAATGGCAAATTTTAAAATATTATAAAATTACACTTCGCTGTCTGTTCGCTTTCATCTTTTGTACTACTTGACGGTTTTTACAGCAGTTTTTTCATATAGATAGTAATTTAAGAAGAAGGTTTAGATTTTCTCCACATGCATAATATTGTAGAGGAAAGCCGAGAATTTCAAAGATTTTCGTGCGAAGGCGCAAAGGTTCAACAAGCATAAACATTTCTCTGATAAGTTCATTCCAGAAATACGCTAAAATAATATTCTCATATTGAAGGGGTATATTCCTAAACTTAAATTTATTATTTTTAAAACTATTTAAGATATTTTAAAGCTAAACTTGCATTCATTCATTTCTTTCAGTAACTTAAATACTACTAATTTTACGATCATAAGAAAAATACATTTTACTATAAGTTTATATTGCGAACTTAACACTGAGCGCGCGTGTGTGCTTACTCAATAAGATAAACAAACTGAGGCAAACTTTCAAACAGACATTTACAAAATGATACTGTCTTTTAAAGTGAAACTTTTATTACATCGTCTCAATTGGCCTGTGTATCGCATGTCGCGTGACGGTCGGCCACGGAGTAGGGATAAAGTGAAAGGCGCTCGTCAGAGCAGCCGAGGCCAATATGGCGGCGTCTATAGTTCCATCAGCTGACCGTGTAGTATATAGACTATTATTCAATTGTGCCAGTGCTCCACGCTAATTTGTTTTTGTCAGTGTTTAATGTAAATGTTGTTATTTATTTGCTTTTGGTAAACAACGACACAGCTGGTGAGTCCAGAAAACTAATCGACGAGGAAAAAGCAAAGAATAGTGCAAAAATGAATGACGATGGATTAAATTTACGCCGTAAAGAACAGAACGCCGACAGAGCACGTGCTTATAGAAAGTTTCACTTACCGTGGTTTCATAAAACCACACAATCCTTTTTTTTACGTATACCTTTCTTGTGTGTTTAAAAAGAGAGATTTTATTTGTTTTTAACACGTGAAAATGTGATAAATTTACATTTATTGCTACATTTTTTTAATAACAAATTCAACAATGCTTATAAAATTAGTGTTGTTTAGTACTTTTTACTATAAATTTAATTCTATGCCTACGACATATTTAATAAATATAATTATATTATTATGTATTCAAATGGGACGTAATTGTATGTATATACAAATATACATACACACCTATATGAATTCGCAATTATATTTAACTGGTTATAATGCCATTGAATAATAGCTTTCTGCATATTATTATTACACATAGAACAAGACACAAATGAGGAACAAAAACTTTTCCACCAATCGAAAATAGACGAAAGACTAAAGGGTGCCGCCCCTTAAAAAGGGGGGCAGAGAGGGTAATAACAGAAGAAATACTAAAGGGCGTCGCCGTCATTTACTTCATCCTTCCGCCACCGTTAAATAGGGGGGCAGAAGGGGTAGTAACAGATGAAAGACTAAAGGGCGTCGCCTTCGTTTAATTTACCTCCCCGCCACCCCTTAAATAGGGGGGAGAGAGGGTAATAACAGAAGAAAGACTGAAATGCGTCGCCTAAATTTACTTCATCCTCCCGCATCCCTTAAATAGGGGAACGAGGGGGTAATAACAAACGAAAGACTTAAGGGCGTCGCCTTAATTTACTTCAACATCCCCCCCACCACCCTTAAATAGGGGGACCATAGGGGGTAATCAACAAATAATTGCTTAGTATTTGTTTTCTGTTCTGACACTTTAGTCTGTATTCGTTTTCTACAAATTACTAGAAGCCTCTCGTCTTTTTACTAGTAAAAATAAATTGGTGTCTAAAAGTTCGTGGAGAAGTATGGCCAATTTTTTTCACGTCTATTACATTATAACATTTTCCGACTGTCGCTTAGAGTCATTGCAGACGGGCGATTATTAATAGGTCTACAGTTTTATAGTTCTGGCGAATGGTTTAAAATTGTATGGTAGTACGCGCGGTTGATGATTTAAAATCAACTAATTATATGATTTTTCGATTTTTACTTAATCAAACTATCAAGGAACCCTTTGCACAATGTGTTTTTATATAGTAGAGAAGACAGACTGATAAATTGATGTTAAATGACTCCCTTTGCATGGACTTCTGCAACTTAAACGATTAAGTGCAACAAGTCGGAAGTTACAGGCAGTTGAGGAGGAGAGTTGTGCAAGGGTTAAGTTGTAGTATTTGAGTATTTAGACCTCCGTTAAGCTTAGACATTAACAGTACGGGAGATCTTCGACAATTATTGCAACCAATTCTCGAAACCATGCCCAGTTGGGTCTTAGCCTATAATAGTGATTCGTTATTTAAAAAATCTGTCTTATGTACCTACCACAAAATTGAACTATCGGTAAAATGTTTCGTTAAGGAAATCAGTCCGATTCAATATTGTGTGTAGTGTTGTACTCTAAGGAAAGACTTCAAGTCAAGAAGACTGAGATAAGATGTCAAAATTTGACATTAACATAACGTCACTTTGAACATTTTAAAATTAGAATTCCTAACGTTTGGCAAAATTGTGGTCACACCATAGAGCCATTAAATCAAAAGTTGAAGTTGAATTCCTAACGAATGTTAGTGTTAAATAGTAAGTATTTTATATATAATTTTATATATATTTGTGATAATTATTAACTACCTGTGGTATTTGAAAATATTGGTCTATTTTAATGTAGTTGTAAGACGCAGTGACAAAGTAGGAGGTAAATGGACGCAACAATAAGGTTTCCTATCATAATGGGGAAACCGATTTTGAGGAACTGTAGGAAGGTGAATCGGTAGCCGTGCTGTTCGGCAACTCCTGCGCATACCACGTTGGCGCTGGCTCCAATTAACGTGCCGTTTCCTGGGAACAATAACATTTTTGTCTTCATTATTTGAGAAACGAACTATCGCCACATGGTAGAAAATATATTTCAGGGATGATCTCTGTGACACTGCTTACAATTGAGGAATACTTGGTAGCTTATGGAAAAATAGGTGTTCGACCGTAAAAAACACTTTATGAAAATATACATAAAGATATTTTCATCCCCTATTTTACTCAGGGGTGTTATTTCCAAAATTCCTTTCTTAGTGCTCACTTACGTTATATAAAGAAACTACATGCAAAATTTCAGCGATTTGGGCTGAGCGTTGTATAGTAAGGAACTTCCTGTCTTTGGACTCAGTGGTGTACTATTATTTTATATATTTTAAAGTGTGATTATTTGGTACACATAAATGGAATAAAGAGAATAATAATATAAGATTTCTTACGATATTTTTAGCTATCTCGGCAACGGTGAAAGCGTTAATATTACAACATTTGTTTGACTGATTTAATCACAGTTACTTACCTCCAAGACAGGCTCCAAAACTAAGAGCCCATGCCAAGGGCGCTAAAGGTAGTCCCAAGCCTGCAGGATCTGCTAAAGCTGCAGTGACCCTCACCATCATAGTGGATAAAGGAATATTGTCCACAAACGCAGATGCTATACCAGAAACCTGAAAAGTTAAATTATTAGAAGATGATTGAGGGGAGTCGTTTTCCTATTTTACGAAATCAGGAGAAATGGCTATCATGTTGCTTCAACACAAAGGGTGACCAGGTCAGGTGATCATGCATGGTGGTCGGGTGGAGCCCAATGATTGGTGTTAGGAAGTTGTACATATAATAATGGGAGTGAGATTTGTTCATATCGCGATGTAGGATTAGCAGTTACTTCATAGTTTGTTGTTTGTTCGACAGATGGCACTGAAATATATTAATCGATTGTCAAGCTTTTGCCTGTGCTTCTATCTGCGTTAACGTCGGTTATCGGGGTAGAGGGTGTCCTGCTTCCTCAAGAATCAAAGTGTATCGATGGCAAGTTTCATTGCGATCGGTGCACCGGTTTAACCGTAAAAGCATAACGGACAGGTGTGTTACTTGTATGTGAGCTACCCGAAGTTTGTGGATACCGAAAATCCGTGTTGTGGTTGTCTGGAAGAGATCGCCGTGAGCGATAAGACCGCTTATGGCATCATTTGCATATTTGTGACTCATTCTCTGTTTTTACTTTGTAATTTTGCATGTATACAATAAAGTTATATAAATAAATAAATAAACAGACAAACATAGTTGCTTTCGGACTGATAATATTGGTGTATGGGCTTTTTGTGGTAGTTGTACAGATCAGTGTATAGGTAGAAGGATCATAGGTACATATTATTTTTCTGACGGTTACTGCCATAGGCATATGTACTTTTAGCGTAGGGCAGCCACCACGAAAGGACCGACTCGACCGGAGTGATTCCACGGCCTAACAGGAAACCAATACAGCGCTTGCGCTGTATTTTACCGAGAGACCGATACTGAAGGCCCATACCTCAAACCTTCCCTTCATCCCCCTAACACATTTGTGACGCCTCTGGTGTTGCGGGTGTCTATGGGAAGCAGTAATCGCTTACCATCAGGCGATACGTCTGCTTGTTTGCCCTCTTAACTGAGCTTTAAAAATGCCTGACGGCTTTTTAGTGGGTGGGTTAGGAGAGGTGGAGTTCTTCCGATATAATAAAAAATTAGCTTTCGATAAGGCCGCTTTCGATATTTACTGTGGGAGAGTCACGCTTCGGCATGAATGGGCCGGCTCGACCGGAGTGATACCACGGCCTCACAGAAAACCGGTGTGAAATAGCGCTTGCGCTGTGTTTCACCAAGTGGGTGAGGATACCGGTGGCCCATACCCAAAGGCCGGCAACGCACTTGTGACGCCTCTGGTGTTGCAGTTGTCCATGGATGGCGGTAATCGCTTAACATTAGGCGATACGTATGCTCGTATGCCCGCGATTCCATAAAAAAAAGGCCGGGATATCACTAGTCGAGATTATATGTGCAGCATCATGATGATGACACTTTCTTCCATTTTGAGAGGTCTTTCTCTACCAAAATGCTATTGATGATAATTAACTTACCCATAATATGAGCATGATGGCAACAGCTAACCGCGACTCCTCACCAACTCCAAGAATAACTGATTCCGTCATGGCACCGATCCAGGATATTAGACCCAGTTTCGATAGTGCCTGCAACAAAGCACAAAATATTAGGACTAATGATACACATATTTGAAAACAAAAGGTCATAACTCTAACTAGTTTTATACAGCATGTTACAAATAATGTATCATTATAATTTGGGATCATTTTTGGCCATTTAAGACGCTTAGGACTCCATTCAACAACCTAACAACCATATGAAAACAGGACTTGAAAATATTTCGACGGTTCTTCGTCAAGATTCATCCTATCTGTTATTCGCATCGAGGATGGTGACTACCACTCTTGGATTCTGCTCGTGCTTTCCATCAGGCAGGGCAAAATCATTTTGGCAGCTAACACATAAAAAAAGATAAAAACTTATGGTATTCGGTGACAAAAGGTCTGATTTATACTAATGATATTGGAATTCTTCCTCCAGAGTTAAAGGGAAAATTCAAAATCTAAATTAAATTTATTTCGTTTATAATACTTGTAGTGGGTTCATGTTTTACATACATTTTTTTTTAAATGACAACTTCCGTATTAATAATATACATCCTGTGGCACGGGGGACTTTACAAACATACATGAAACGGACACAAAGTACACCTAGACTTAGAACAACAATTTACTGATCACACAAAGTGTTGTCCCATGTAGGGTTTGAACCCACAACACTTGGCGCAGTAGGCCACTTAAACCACTGTGGGTTCACATTATCACAATAATTATGTATTTTAATTAGCTATATTTATATTCTTATATTTAAATTGTAGTCTTATTTAACTTACTTAACTACTTAAAATTGTTATTAATACCAGCTATGTAGCGGTATACTAAACAATTCAAAATTAATTATTTGATTTAATAACGTGCACAGTATGTACTATTTCATTTTTATATTTTGTTTAATAAAATTTGTATGTAAAATATGGGCATGCAAATCTTTTTTTCTTATTAGACAATTTATTTTCGGCCTCGCCTTCTCAGCAGTCGCTAACTAGCTTTGACGCAAAGGGCAAGCCGCTTGTTTGCTTACTTTCTCCTATCGATCTAATGGCTTCATTTCGCGTTTATATACTCACGCTGTAACAAGTAACCTATATACTTCATAACATCGTTACATCAGGCATCATATCATTGTAGCGTGCAGCTTCAAAAAGTGTTTTTGAGGTATCCTGTTTATCGAAATATTTAACAATAGCCCGGCGTTTGAAGGCTGGGGTTTTAATACTCGTGCCCCAGAGAGCACGTAAAACCTCCCCGGTCGTGTTAAATAGCCTTCTCATTGGATTGTAAGAGTGAGGGATCGGAGAGTGCACTTGTGCATGCGTACAGAGTTGTGCACTTTAATATCTCGTGCGTAGTTAGCTGGTTTCCGTTGAAACTTGCCGGAGAGGCCAAAATCGGCTAGGAGAAAGTCATACATACAGAAAATATTTGTCATCGGCAGATATAGGCTTTAAAATTTTAAATACCTTTTATAAACATGAACTTGGTTTTCCTCTTTAACTTTATATTCTTGTAATGCCTTAAAATTTTATAATCATCTTTCAGACCTCATCATCATCATCAACATCATTGTAACATGCTGTGTTTGTACACAAGTGGAAAAAAAACCATATTCAGGTAATTTCCGAGAAACAGAAATATCCGTTATTACACCACTACGAAAGGAGTAGGGTTATATTTTCGTGTTGTATGTTTGTAAGTATTTATGTGTGTATATTTTTTTGGCGCGCTCTAGAGCCTGAGCGGCTTATCGGCTTTTCATGTGAGGGCTGTCAATATATTCGTCTTAGTCGTGAGAGTACACCAAAATAAAATAAAAAATTACACAGTCAGGTTTTTTCATAACTCATTACTTGTTTTCGTTTGGGACACAATATTTGAAAACGCGAGAGGTAAAATATATAAAATGTACCTCCATGAGCACGAAGAGTGCGGCGAAGAAGAGCAGAGTGGACCACTCCACGCGCGCCAGGATGGGCTCCAAGTCGTCGCGCTCCGCCAGCAGCAGCAGCAGCAGCGCGCCCAGCAGCGCCGTCCAGCCCAGCGACAGGCGCTCTGCAGAATACAAACGGCACCATAACAAGAAAGTATGAATAATCAAATCGAAGCCAGTGGTCTACTATTTTTTTTTATTTTTAAATACATATTTTATGCCACAGATACAAAGAAATCCACACTCAAAACAACAATTGTGTAATTCTCACAAAACATTGCCCCTTGTGAGGAACGGCCATGTGGGCGTCTTTACCTATAGTGCAGGGTGTTCAGTGCACACGGTCGCAGCGGTGTTAGGGGCACTTTTAATGAATCTGCGAACTTACTGAAGGCTCTTACGCTTACTAAAGGGCGCTAGGTTACTAAAGAGCGCTACGCTTACTGAAGGGCGCTAAGCTTACTAAAGGGCTATACTCTTACAAAAGGGCGCTACTCTTACTAAAGGGCGTTACACTTACTAAAGGGCGTTACGCTAACTAAAAGGCGCCAGAGTAATTATTGCACAAGGGCGCTTCACGATTCCGATTCTGATGTGTAAAGTTATTATTATGGTGTTGATGAAATACTTACGTAGTTCTGGTATGGCGTGCAAGAAGAATACGATGATGACAAATGACACGCAGATTACTGACTTGACGAGCAACTGCTTGTCCCTGATGCGGTACTGGAATTAGAACAAGTAATTTTTTCTACATATCTGTAATGGAATAGGCGTTTATTTTCCATCTCACCTGATGGAAAGTGTAGATAAAGACGAAGGTGGTACACGCCCATCCATAAGAAACCTGTTCACTCTACTCTTAAAGGCTCCAGAGTTCAACTCATCAGGAAAAATAGACCCATGTCGGTCGATATAGTGAAATTTTGAAAAATATCACTCTAGCACTACATATATACCCAATACACCCTCTGTCAAGAGATACTTTATATATATATATGAAATGGATGCAAAGAACACCCAGACTCAGAACAACAGTTTGTGGATCACCCATCATCTCTACAATTTGGTGATTGAACCCCTAACACACAATGTAGTAGGAAGCGATAGGTGACCGCTTTAGTCACTATACCATTTGCTCAGTCAATCAGAATTGTGTCAGTGGTATAAAAATATTTATTTTTCAGCATTTTTTAACTGGCTAAGGCAATCCAAAAAGTGGGGCAGTCTGTGTTTCTATATTTCACCATCATCATCATCTCCCTATCTTTTCCCAACTTTATTTCGGGTCGGTGCAATGAGTTTTCTTCTTCCATTCTCCTCTATCACTCGTCATTTCACTGCCTACTCCCTTTCTGCTCATATCCTCTTTTACAAAGTCCATCTTTGGTCATCGCCCCTCCACTCTTATATCCGTTGACTCTCATACTTAAAACTTTCTCAACTACATTTTGCTTATCTCTACGCATCACATGTCCATACCAGGTTAACCTGTTGCTTCTCAACTTTTTATCCACTGGTGCTACTTTCAGGCTTCTTCTAATGTAGTCATTCTAGCCATACCACACATGCATCTCAACATTTGCACATCAGCTACATGCAGGCGTCTCTCATCCGTTTTATATTCCACCATAGCGCCTAAACTACTGGGCTTTTTTGGAGTGACAACTTCTTTAGTCACATTGAGCACTTTTTGGATGAACAAAATCATGGAACTCTTATCGTTATTGAACGTTTTCCATGAGCTATGGTATAAGCTTCTTTTCATCGCGCATTTTATTTAAAGAGCAAAGAAGTTGATTTCAGATGGCTTAAACACCTGTTTATTTATTATTTTGAGTTTTTACTTCTGTCGCATAGTACTCATGACTGCTTTGTGATTTATTTATATTTGAGCCTGCCAAAGTGACTAATCTGCCTGATGGAAAGCATGAGCAGAGTCTAAGAGTGATGGTCAACATACTCAATGCAGATGCAGGCAATGCAGCATGGTGACCCACACCCACCAAAAAAAATCCCCTACGCAAGCACTTGATCGAGTAATTATACACCAAAAATGCCTTGCATCATTTTGAAACAGAGCTGAGACTCTTACACTGATGGACCGATACTAACCAGACAGCTAAAAACAACCGCAAGGAAACTGGCTGTCAAATGCAAGAGATCTCATCAAAATCGTTCCATTCGTTTGAGAGCTAGGATGTTACAGACAGACAGAAGACACACTTAGAGACATCGACGTCAAACTTATAGCACTCCTCTTTTTGCGTCGGCGGTTAATAAAAAATAAATCTTACAAAATAGGAGATGGTAAGCCCTGAGTAACTGTACAGATGCAGTAAGAAATCTTTTGCCAGTACTTGGAGTATAGAACCCTGGTACCTTACCTTTTGTTTCATCGATGCAAGAGTAGAACAAAACATAGGATCCGTTTTAGAAGTGCCTCCACCAGCCTCTCTCCTGGACAACGCATGGTTCAGTTTTTCCACCTGGAAATATTCCAATTAATAATAATAATGCATTTATTTCTCTCATCACAAAAGAAGGTACATACGATATATACAATATATCACAAAACACGTCCCCTTGCGAGAGACTGGAGTCTATACTAGGGTCACCCTTGTGTTACAGACCTCCAGGCCTCAATAGGAAAATTTATCAGCATTACAAGATAAAATAAGATTAATTAGAAACGTCGGTCAATTATGTAAATCTGACACAACACATTGAGTACTATGAAAGATAGGTAGATAGTGTGAAACGTATGGAGAAGTGATCCACAAATTTAAGCAGTCAATGTTTGTATATTCCACCATAGTGCCTTAACTACTGAACTATTTTGGAGAGAAAACTTCTTCAACAAAATCATCGAACTCACATCCTAGTCACTGAACGCTTTCCATGAGCTATATTTTTAACTTCTTTATTTTATTTAATGAGCAAAGAGGTTCGCTTCAGGTGAGCTTATAAAACTGTTTGTTTATGGTTTTTAGTTTTCACTTCTGTAGGCTGTCCTCACGACTGCTTTGTGTTTGACCCTGCCAAAGCGACTATACTCTGCCTGATGGAAAGCATGAACAGAATCCAAGAGTGGTGGTCACCTTACTCATTGCAAGAAAGTATTTTAAAAAATTAAAATAGCGCTTGTGCTGTGTTTCACCCGTCCCCCATCCCCTCCCCATCTACCAAAGGCCAGCAACGCACTTGTGACGCCTGGAGTTGTGGGTGCCCATGGGAGGCGGTAATCGGTTACCATCAGGCGATACGTCAACTCTTTAGCGTATTTTCCATAAAAAAGACAAATGATCGAGGACAATTGATTATGACACATTACACGATACGATCGACGGCTGTGATAGCTCATGACAGTATATAGTTAATATATAGTTTGTTTCAAACGGGAAATGGTTTCATTTCCTCTTATGAGTATTTAGATTTATAAAATAAAATATTAATTACCTTTTTCTCTAACGCTCGCCTCACGATATCTTCATCCCTGGAGTAGGATGAGAGCGAGGCAGCTGCCCGTCTCCACACTGCTATCTCCTGCCTAAGTTCTATAACAAAAAGAGAAACATTCATGATAATATTATCAATTCGAAAGTAACTCTGTCTGTCTGTTATGCTTTCACAACTAAACTACTACATTGATTTCAATGAAATCATGCATGCAGACACTTTGATTCTTAAGGAAGGACATCGGCTACTCTTTACCGTGTTAACTGATACACACGCGGGTGGAGCCACGGGCAAAGAATAGTATTACACATAATCATAGTTCATTTAATACCTTTCCGGTTTTCTATATATTTAATAAGGTAGTATTTACTAAATAAGCAAAAGAAATATATGTTATTAGTTATATAATTCCTTGAATTGGCGTTCAAACACACACACTTTAAACGCGGAAGAGCCACGCTTCGGCATGCATGGGCCTGCTCAACCGGAGTGATACCATGGCCTCACAGAAAACCTGTGTGAAGCAACGCCTGCGCTGTGTTTCACCGAGTGAGTGAGCCTTCCCCTCATCCCCCTCACCATCCCCCAAGGCCGGTAACGCACTTGTGACGCCTCTGGTGTTGCGGGTGTCCATAGGCGGCAGTAATCGCTTACCATCAGGCGATACGTCTGCTCGTTTGCCCCCTAATCTATATAAAAAGGGGAAGGGTTCGATCATTAGCCTCTGGCATCCTCACTCACTCGGTGAAACACAGCGCAGGCGCTGTTTCACGTCGGCTTTCTCTGAGGCCGTGGTATCACTCCGGTCGAGCCGGCCCATGCATGCCGAAGCGTGGCTCTCCCACGGTGTTTCGGTGAGCGGACTTGATCTACAGTTGATAAAATTATCTACGTATTCTCTGGATATATATTTGTATATATTACCTAAAATATCTCTCGGTACACTGTGCCTCAGTGTGTTGATATCCCTGAACATGTACCTCAGCTGCAGGTAAGTCTGGACGGAAACCGCGAGGATACCAACCCCCATGTGCATCGTGAAAGTGGCGAAGTTAATATTCTGAAACAAAGAAATATATTTAAAAAATAAAATCAGCAACGCGTTTGTAACTACTCAGTTCATGAACGGTAGTTGTTACTTTTCCGTTTCCTGCCTGCTCATTTATCCCTTATATCTAATATTAAAAATAATCATTCTTGGCGGCATAATTTCCAAGATGATAATAATTTCAAAGATGTTAACCATCTGTATTTTGAAAAAACCTGCAAAATGTATTTCCTACTGAAATCATCATCATCATCATCAACAACCCATAATGTCCCACTGCTGGGCTCGGGTCTCCTCTCAGGAGAGGGTTAAGGCCATACGTCCCCACGCTGGCCAAGTGCGGGTTGGGGACTGGCAAGAATACGTTGTGGCTACGTAAATCTTGCCGTTGGATGTTTTTAAGCCGCCCGAAGGCCTCCAACTAAGCTTCACGACTGTTTTCTTATGATAACAACCGGGATCGACTGCTTAATGTGACCTCCGAATCACGGAGACATTCATGTTAACAAGCCACCAGCGGTCACCCATCCAGGTACTGACCGCACCATCTTTGCTTACTCTCGATGATTGTTTCTAATCACCCAATTCAACTGGGCTATGAGCGCCTCCAGAAATATGTCATAGTAATAATTACACAAACTCGCATTGCATCATCATCATCAATTGGCCCATTACTGGACATAGGCCTCTTCTATTACAAGTACTCTTACTCTAAGTTCTATTGACTGCCTCGGTAGCCTAGCGGTAGCGTATGCGACTGCTGTTCCTGAGGTCTCGGGTTCGATTCCCGGGTCGGATCAAATGTTAGTATGATCTGCAAATATTTGTTTCGGAGTTTGGGTGTTTTCTATGTATGATATGTATGTATTTACAAAAAAATAAAAAAGTATATAAGTATTATATCAGTTGTCTAGTACCCATAATACAAGCTCTGCTTAGTTTGGGACTAGATGGCGTTGTGTATTAGATGTCGGAAATATTTATTTATTTATTTATAAGTACGATACTGATTGATTTTAAGCTACTTAGCAACCAGCTCCTGCCAGCCATCTTGCGCAAGTTGTCACTTCACCTGGCCTGTAGGCATTCTACACTACGTTTGCCAACATAGGTCAAAAACCGAGTATACTTGCATTTAAAAATATAACGGTAATGACTGCTGTCTGATTTCAAACTAGGCACAGCTTGTACATACTCGTACTATAGGTAACCAGACTAATGTTACACTATTATACATATTTAATGTTACTAATACAAGCACAGTATATGTAAAAGTTTTGTTTGTATGAAATATATTTTTTCTAGATTCTTTATTGTCTTTAAAATATACTTAAAAGGTATTTTTTCATTTAGTGATTATTTAAACCCAGAAAATATTATATAAAAAGTGAAAATTAAGGGAGGGTAGTTCAAACTTACAAAACACTCGCTATTAGTCGAAAGGAAATGTGACGTCATTGGAATTGGTTTCGAAAATCAAGTAAAACGAGTAGTATTTGTGGGAAAATTACTTTCTTCCATGATTTTTATAGCAATTGAAAATGTAAATAAGTTAAATTAAACACTGAATAAGTAATAAACACAAAATGACAATTACGTCATTGGCCGAGTCAAAAGCGCGCGCAAAATGGCGGCATTTGAATACCTCAAATTTAGTCGGAGTTTTAAATTTCACTTTATTTTTTTTTACTATTTTGATGCCTATTTATATTTTTTCTGATGGTATAGAGACGTAAATGATGAGATTAAGAAATGATAAAAAACAGGAATATTCCTATTCTGACTTATCAGCTTACCTCCTTCAATATTGAAGGGTGTGTGGCTATAATAACGTTAGGAGGATCTCCGACTGGAGTGGCCGCACCTCCAACATTGCTGAAGATCACCATTGACATCAAAACTGGTACTGGATTTAGTTGAGTCACTTCACATAGTCTGAAAATAATCATTAACATCATCATGCTGTCCACTGAAGATAGATTAGTACTGTTATAGAAGTCACCAAGGGTCTTTATTAGTCTAATGTTGACCGTAAGCCACGCGTACTTGAGCCAAGCTAATGTGAGCACGTTTGGCCCGGCGTGACCGGGACTGTACCATGCTCTCACAGTATCATGTTTCATTGGTGGTGCGAGATCTTAGGTCGAATAACCCAGAAGCATCTCATCAGCCCGCCATAGTATGGATGCTGTATTATTTTGAAGGTAGTAGAGTCATGCTGATTTCAGCACCAACGGACTGACCGGGTCGGTACTACTCTCGTACAGAAGATCAACCTAAAATGACAGCGTTCGTGCTGTCGTGTTACGTTGGTGAGTGCGAGACCAGAGGCCCAATGATGCAGAAGCATCTCAATAGCCTGCCATAGTATGGGTGCTGTATTATTTCAAGGTTGTAGAGCCAACTTGATTTCAGCACGAACGGCTCGACCGGGGCGGTACAACTCTCGCACAGAAGATTGTGTTGTGTTTACCAATGGCGCTGAAGCTTCAGCGCAATAGTGTGGATCACTATGCTGCATTGTCCTTCTTCGCATTGAGGACAGTGACCACCACTCTTGGATTCTGCTCATGCTTTCCATCAGGCAGGGCGGAGTCATTTTGGCAACTACATTAAAAACAAAAAGCATCCCTAGGCCACCATGGTGTGGAACACCATGCTGTATTGTTGTATTGTCTGCATTCGCAATAAGTATGGTGACCACCACCCTTGGATTCTATTCATGCTTTCCATCAGGCAGATTAGATTCATTTTGGCAGGATCGTCCATAAAAAAAGAAGAAACTTGTATTATCTGAATTCGCTGTAACTATGGCGACGACCGTTCTTGGATTCTGTCGATTCTTTCCATCAAGAAAAAAAGCTTGATCCTAGAAAGGAGATTTTGACCACTATAACACACTCCAGCTTACTTCTCTTTGCAGTTGTTGTCTTACGTAGTTTTTTCATTGCTTCCTTAGTACTCTTACGGCACCCACGGGATTTAAAAGGGTAGTGATCCTCCGTATTCTTAATCCACAATCACATTCTTATTGCTTACCTAATTGTAACCGGTGTCATCAGAAGAACAGTAGTGACGTTATCCAGAAAAGTTGAGAAGACTGCGGTGAAGAAACACAAGCAATTGATGAGAGGCCAAGTTCTTCCGCCAGTCATCTGCAAACGAAATAAATTATTGGCAAATTAAGCGGACTGTAGGAAGACCTAGGGAAAACGCTTTTAAGTAAGAGTTTTGCCAAAAACTAGCTACAAATTTAGTCTAAATTACATGCTACTGCATGCTGCTTGCTGCGTAAACTTGTCGGTAACTTCTGTATATTTAGGTATATGATTGATGTAGTCATGTTGTTTATGATAATAGAGGAGGGGCAAACGAGTCAAAGAGTTACCTGATAGTAAGTGAGTACCACAGTCTGACCCGTGTCTAGGGATTCTTACAGCAGCCTTTTATTGTCTACTGCTGGACAAAGGCCTTTCTTAGAAAGGGGGTATTGTCCTCGCTGACCAGACGGTTTGGTATAGGGTTGTCCTGCGTATTTTGTTCATTTGTCCAATCTTATGACGAATAATCACTAATAATCATCAAACCCGCCCCCCATCATCAACCTATGCCATAAAAACCTGTTTGACCTTCTGATCATGGTATAAATTCCATTAGAATAGGTCAAGAACGGTCTACATGATTGTTTAGGAATGTCATATAAATATTTGGTCTAGCGGTTGAAGTATGCGACTGCCAATCAAGAGTTCTCGGGTTCAAATCCCGGGTCGGGCCAAAAGTGTTATTCGAGTTTTTCTGATTATATAAATACTTAATAGCAGCTCGGAGTTTCGAAGTTGGGGTCTGAACCCCCGTGCGTCGGAGAGCACGCAAAGCTGTCGGTCCTGCGCCTTATCTCTCCCCGGTCGTGTCGGTTAACCGTCCCACCGGATTATGAGAGAGAGGGAACAAAGAGTGCACCTGTGTTTACGCATACACTTCTTGTGCACTATAATATCTCCTGCGTATTTGGCTGGTCTCCGTTGAGACTGGCCGCCGTGGCCGTAATCAGCTAGGAGAACATCAATAAATGAAATTAATCAAATACTCACTTCAAAAGCCAACACAGCCAGATAATCAAAGAGTCCAGTTTCCGCCAAAATGGCGACCAGTAACATCATACTAAACAACAGAAGTAATGTTTCGACGTCAAGCCAAGACACAATCTCAGTCAGTGAAGGCCGGGCTCCGCTGAGAGCTAGAACGGCCACTGCAAGAGAGGAAGACAGAAGAGCAGCTATTGTCCGGTTCACTATCTGGAAGACCACAGAAGAAGTAGCTAAGTTAGTCAAAAGATATTAGAAGATAACGGAAGAAAACCTGAATGGCCTGTAGGAATCATTTAATGACATAAGCCTCTCCTTAAAAAGGAAGATATGGCTCAATAAACCGCGTTAGCCAGTGTGGCATAGGACTTATTTCATTTTTTTCTTCTTTCCGCAGAGATGCTGTCCTGCGAAGTTAACTCGCTCAAACGGCTCTTGTGGCACCAACTGGATAAATAGGGATTACCATCCCTATTCATCAAGTGGGTGCCATTTCATATTCATAGGGCCAGCGGTAAACTGTCGTTCACCTCATTCATCGTTCATTTTATTTCCTTGCAATAAATACAGTAGTATTCTGAAAAAGTTCGCTCTCCCTTAGTCAGTCGGCACTAGCCTTGCCTCTTTCTATGAAAGTAGAGAAGACAGAGAACATACCTCAAATATAATCAGCATATACAACGCGACCAGGAGTATGGCAGCATAAATGATGCCGACTTCCAGGTCCAACGGATTCATTTGGTAGCTGATGGTGATCGGTACTGTACTGTTGGCTGTCGTACTCATTCTGAGTGTTACTACCGTCCCTGAATGTAAAAATAGTATATTTATGTTTAAAGAGCTTAAGACTAATGTTTATTTACATATCAGCTGTTTGATACACAAATTAAATTAACTTTATAATCAATTGGTTCTCAAGCCGAACTCTAGAAATGTTTTTTGAGGACTCTATCAGCTTAATATCCATCATAACTTAGTGAATAATCTGCCGCTTTAATAAATTGTTTCGTGTCGAATCTCTTTCTACAATCGCTAACACTTCTAAACTCTTGTATTTTTGCTTAGTATTTAGTTTTGACCACGTAACTTAGCGTTGAGATGATGATGATGATCATTTACATACTTTTTTTGGTTTCTAATAACATAAACCTTTGTAGAATGCCAACTTGGATAGTTGGGTGATTATTTCATAAACTATCTAATTCATCAAATCAGCAATGAATTGCCTTCAGATTGTACTCTAAACAGCTTTAGTCTCATACGTAATTTCAATACATAAGAATTTGTGAATACGTGTTGATGGCTATAAATACGACCTTACTGACGAAGTAAAAGCATTCGTTCTCGAGATGTTGTACAGTACGAACCTCTCTAAGACTAGTATTTGTAAAGTTTATTTATCAATGATGCTAAAGTCACGCTTTTTAAACACTTTGTATGTATTTCGTCCATTATATATTATTGCGCAAATTCTCAATAGTATAATCATGATAACTTCCAGACACACAAAAAACATACTTTAACAGCATCTTTTGAAGGGAAGGAATTGTGGATAATTTAATGATCAAGTGCATCGCGCAATGAGAGTTCTTGTAGTAGTTCGTGAAGTAGAAGTCGCACGCATGGTATTAAAGAGAGATTGATTGTAGAGATATTTTAACTCCTCGTGAATGAACTATCAAGTAAATTGGGGTATGTACGATTACTTGATCCCAAGATTATCTTTAGAAAATACTAATATTATAAATTCNATAAATTCGAAATCAGCTCTGTCTATCTGTCACGCTTGCGACTAAATCGTTTGGATGAAATTTATAATGTTGACTCTTTGATTCTTGAGGAAGGAAATAGGCTACTATTTACTTTACAGCGATTAACGACTGTTACACGCGTAGTCAAGATGGCGGCATAGCAACACATTATATTAGCACAAACTTTTAATTTATTCTTCAATGCACATCAAGTAGAACGGCTAGAATATGAATATCTCCGCATTACTCTAATCCGCGGCATTTTATAGCATCTGACAGGTCCAACCATATTCAATACTAAATCCCCCAAAGTCAGAAGATAATATTAAACATTGTTTATCATAATTATTCTAATGATTATTAACGTACAATTATTATTTGATAAAACAGCGTTGTGTAACATTAAAGTTTTATTACGCCGGAAGTACCATTGTATAAAAAGAGTGCAGAGGTCATTAACAATATTTGTAAGTAGGGCCGGAAGCTGACAAGCGGAAGGCGCCAAGATAGTAATATTATTTAATATGAATCAACCATTTACTTGATTATTAAGGTTATAATAAATAACTTATAACACGACATATACCAAGAGCACATTGAGTGAGCAAATTGAAATAGTTACACTCATCTATTAGTTTGCCTCCAACCATCTTCAACAGGTTTGGGTATTCTATTGTTTTGACATTGGTCTCTCCCTAGTTATGGCCACAATTTATTTATATGAATAAACTCTGTAACATGCTCACCATTCTTTCCAATTTGACCCCATCTGGCTGTTTGTTCAACAACAGCCATATCGTCTTTGGTAAAGTTGCTGCTGTGTTTATCTATGCTGTGGAAAATAGGTGAATTGTCTGCCAACTCCAAGGTCCTGGTTTCTGTGGAGCTCGGTGAAAAATCAATGACATCATCCGACTGCAAAGGAATGCTCCATTCCACTGAACTCTAAAAAGAAAAACTTTCTTGTAGTTAAGAACTAGAGATAGCAATAAAAACCCGTAAAACACGGGGAGAACCACGCTTATTCTCTCACGGTTCGGCTTCGGTTCTCACAGAAAATCGGTGTGAAACAACGTTTGTGCTGAGTTTCACCAAGTGAGTTAGGACACAGGAGGCCCATTTCTTTTTACATGTGGAAACCCGCTATAGTCTTCACCCCACCGGGGTTAGCAGCGGAGCGATGTCTCGGAATCGAACCGACTAAAACCACACGATGTGTGTGGGATCTGGGAACCGCTTTTTTACGACATCCAGGCCCCAAAGGCCGGCAACGCACTTGTGACGCCTCTGGTGTTTTGCGGGTGTGTATGAGCGGCGGTAGTCGCTTACCATCAACCGATGCGTCTACTCGTTTGCCACTATACATCAGGCAAGGTAGTAACTTTGGCAGTCTCATATAAAAACATGACACGTAAAGAATGAAAATAAAGGTGATTTGTAAACATCACGCTTGTTCAAAATTACTTCATCGATTTCGTAGCTATCTGTCACAGAGATCAAACTGTTTTTTAAGGATCTTAGTCGGATATCGTGCTTTGTTTTTGCGAAAGACGGTCCCCATTTCATGTCATCCATTTCACAAACAAAAGTATATATGTATTAATATCAGTTGTTTAGTACCCATAGTACAAGTTCTGCTTAGTTTGGGACTAGATGGCGGTGTGTGTTATAATTTCCGGAATATTTATTATTATTATCATTAATTCCATCACTACGAAGACTAGAAGACTTAGAATTGAAGACTTCAAATACTTGACATTGGCAGAAATAGCTGAGCCGGCTGGTTGCCATCTCATCAAAAGGAGAAAAAGAAGGATCATAATCGACTCTTTTGAAACCCACGTGATGTATATTGACATCCGTGATAGGTGGTGGTATTCTTAACAGGTCACTACACGCATTTAAGACTAATTATATTTGTTTATTCATGAGAGGGGATATGGAAGAAATGAAATTCTAGTTATTCCTCCCAACTTAAGTTTCTTCTCATTGAAACGATTACTGATTGCATTACGCTCCACGAATAGTAAACGAACACAATCAATCTTTGATGTAAACTGCATCAATGAAAACGTAAGGTACACAGCAGTAAACAACATATGGACGGTCAATAAATGTCTACATGTCAATAACGATCTCAACAGTTACGACTATTAAAACGGTATATATTACTGCCTTGGTATTGAATTACACGGTTATTAGAATCTTTCTTACTCAACTGAGATATGTATTAAAAGAAACTGAATAAAAAACAATACATATTTAAAAGATAAATAATAAATAAATATTTCGGACATCTAACACATGACGCTATCAAGTCTAAAACTAAGCAGGGCTCCGAAACAAATATTTCCAAATAATTCAAACTTTTGGTCTGACCCGGGAATCGAGACCTCAAGTACAGCAGTCGCTCACACTATCACAGCGCCACCGAGGCAGCCATAAGACATAAAGATAAGCGAATTAAATAATTGACAGGAGTGGGGGAGGATTGCAGGGGTTTTATAGTAGGTAAATTGCCGACTAGATTACAAAGCCACAAAGTCGTCTTGCCTGTCCCCAACCCGCACTCGGCCAGCGTGGGGACGTATGGCCTTAACCCTCTCTTGAGAGGAGACCCGAGCTCAGCAGTGGGACATTATGGGTTGTTGATGAAACAGCCGACTGATTCAGCAACACACAACCTAAGCTGTTGGTTCTACAAACTTGATATTTTCCCAACATATGCTTTTCATGTTGTAAGCACACATAACGAAAGGATTTTTTAAATCTTTAAATTTCTCTCTGAAAGTGAGTTAAATTCTGATGATAAATGCAAAAGCTTGTATCAATGTTTGTGACTCTTTCACGCAAAAACTGCTCAATGGATTTATAGTTTAACACAGATATATTAGAATAACTCAACATATATCTGATATACGAAGACGGAGCCGTAAGTTTGTAAAAGATTAACGGTTGTATGGAACTTCATAATTTTGAAAGTTACAAATATAGTGACTTCTTGGAAGCGAGTGACGTGGCGGCTTCCACATACAGCGGCAACAAAAAACATATGACAACGCCATCTACTGAAGATACAATGATCTACGGAGTAACGTAGTGTATGATCAAGCTACCAATCCTGCATCGCACAATAGAAGTCCTCGCGCCTATTAAATTATATACAACGCCCCAACATCAACCGCTGGGCAGTGGCCCGCCAGGTATGATCACCTCGTCTGGTCGTCGTCGATCTTCCCTTTGTGTTGGAGGGACATGTGACCCGTACCTCCACACAAAAATGAAAATCTTAATAATTATACGAGCATAAGCATATATACCTGTTCTAATTCCAAGCCAGGGTGCAACTCCACAGCCCTGTGTAGCAACAACCTCAGTGCGGTGACACTACCGTTGGTGACAGTTTGGGCGAAGGGCCCCGTGAGTGTGATAAGTACTTTTACCCTTTCATTACTTGAAGGCAACTCGTACACTGAAAGAAAATACAGGAATACATTTCTTTAAGCAATGTACTATCGCCAAATTTGAATCATCACTAACTATAAGCTTACTTTCTTACAGACTTTCAAATACAATTAGGCCCTTGTTATCAGTCATTTAATTACTCGGAGAGCTATCTGTTGCAGCATCCAAAAAAGCATTTGTTTTGAATTATAAATAATTACAAATAACATGTATTCAAAATATGTTAATCACTGTTTTATCTATTTTAATATATTATCTAAAATGATGATAAAGGTAAAAATTGCTTAGATCTCCGACCAATATTGACGTAGCTTGCTCAATAATCAAAACGTCTGAAGTATGGCATGCACTGCAAACAAGTGAAATCTTTGTTGTTTTGTCGACTTCCAAAGGATATATCGGCAAAGTGGGTAAGGATTCAAGTTTTTTGATAGTAATAATTTGTAGGTAGGTACACAAACAGAAAGATTTTAGTTAGCTTCATGCTCAACTTTTGATAGACGATTGTGGTCTAACGATTAGTAAACCTGATCTGCTTAAGTACGTGTTCGAAGGTTTGATTTCCAAATATGGCAAATAACTGCATAACCACGGTTTTCTGTATTTGCAAGTAATTTGTCTATAAATATGTATGTACTAAGAAATATATAAGCATGTTTATCAGTAACCAGGTTAGCAGAACACAGACACATCACATCACAGAGACATCTACAGATGGTCATAGGCCTCCCTTAGTATTATCACAACAATCAGTCTTACGATGCCCACAGTCAATGGTTCCTGCGACTCTCAACTAATTGTCGGACCGCGTTGTGAAGGTGCTCAGTATCGCTCAGTGTGAAATTTGTTATTAAAATTTACCTTTCCCATCTCCTCTGATGGCAGTATGTAGCACCACATCTGATCTCTCCGTATTCAGAAGAAGAGATACGGTCAGAAGAACCCAACTAGATACCAAAGCGATCAGCTTTATAATGCGCAAAACGTTTTTTATCTGTAAGAGAAGAGGATTAATACTGCTACAAATATACTAAGAATTCTTCAATTTCCTGGCAAAGAGTGGCAAGGCCATGGTCAGACCAAATGATTTTATTTCCATTATTTCCGTATTTAATTGGCTGTATTCAGAAATAATGTCAAATGTAAAGAGGGTTCATTTTTATTTTTCCATTTATTTAAACTTCATGCACATTTGTACATTGGCGGGCTTAATGCNGGACCGACTGCTTAACGTGACCTCCGAATCACGGAGACGCTCATGGTAACATGCCACCAGCGGTCACCCATCCAGGTACTGACCGCGCCATCGTTGCTTACCCTCGATGATTGTTTCTAATCACCGAGTGCAACTGGGCTATGAGCGCCTTATTACCTTACTTTTTTACTCCTTACTGTTTTATCTATTTTAATATATTATCTAAAATGATGATAAAGGTAAAAATTGCTTAGATCTCCAACCAATATTGACGTAGCTTGCTCAGCAATTAAAACTTCCGAAGAATGGCAGGCACTGCAAATAAGTGAAATCTTTGTTGTTTTGTTGACTCCCAAAGGATATATCGGCAAAGTGGTTAATGATTTATAGGTAGGTACAAAAATAGAAAGATTTTAGTTAGCTTCATGCTCAACTTTTGATAGACGATTGTGGTCTAATGATTAGTAAACCTGATCTGCTTAGTACGTGTTCGAAAGTTTGATTTCCAAATATGGCAAATAACTGCATAACCACGGTTTTCTGTATTTGCAAGTAATTTGTCTATAAATATGTATGTACTAAGAAATATATAAGCATGTTTATCAGTAACCTTGTTAGCAGAACACAGGATAGAAAGATCATAGTTTATAAAATGATTACGTGTGAGATGTCGGTTTCTAGCCGAGAGACATCTACAGCTGGACATAGGCCTCCCTTAGTATTATCACAACAATCAGTCTTACGATGCCCACAGTCAATGGTTCCTGCGACTCTCAACTAATTGTCGGACCGCCTTGTGAAGGTGCTCAGTATCGCTCAGTGTGAAATGTGTTATTAAAATTTACCTTTCCCATCTCCTCTGATGGCAGTATGTAGCACCACATCTGATCTCTCCGTATTCAGAAGAAGAGATACGGTCAGAAGAACCCAACTAGATACCAAAGCGATCAGCTTTATAATGCGCAAAACGTTTTTTATCTGTAAGACAAGAGGATTAATACTGCTACAAATATACTAAGAATTCTTCAATTTCCTGGCAAAGAGTGGCAACGCCATGGCCAGACCAAATGATTTTAATTCCATTATTTCCGTATTTAATTGGCTGTATTCAGAAATAATGTCAAATGTAAAGAGGGTTCATATTTATTTTTCCATTTATTTAAACTTCATGCACATTTGTACATTGGCGGACTTAATGCCCAAGGCATTCTCTGCCAGTCAACCTTAGGGTGGTGTAGAAATCTTGTAAGGTACGTGTTGCACAGAGGTAATATTATCAATAGAAAGAAGTTTTGCACAAAAAAAAAACATATTCATACATATATTCATCTCAGCAGTCACAGGTGTGTTGCCTTAATTTTTGTGTCTCCTTATTTTTTATAAGTTTAAATATGAGCCTGACACAATGACTCTACTCTGCAGAAACCAAGGGTGATGGTATGGCGGCCTATTAAGATGCTTCTACGTGAAGGATATTTTCGTTTATCTCAATCAACCGGTAAAAAGCAGGAAAAGATGCCAAAGAGTGGTATACTGTGAGGCTGATGTATTACTCTGGTCAACAGAGTCCTTATGTTTCATACTAGCAGCCATATCATTTAACCTTGAGTATACATCACTCTTTTTTCAACATTTTTTAGCCGTGGAAACAGACAAACACTACTTTCAGTATCAAAGACAACTGGATACTAAATCAGTAATTGACTTACTTTTTTCCTTTTAGTAGACTTCAGTTTGGTGTCGTCATCATCTTGATGCATTGGAGCTAACAACCTGTGAAAGAAAATTTGAGTTATTCTAAAAGATAACAATATAATCTTAAATTTCCATTGCAAAAATATTCACGGCTTTGAGCTTATTTCGATGTTTCCCATCAAATTTTAGTTGATAAATGTATCCTAAAAATTGCATTGCATCCATTACCGAACTAAATTTCAACTCTATTCAGTCACCATTTAATAGTATATATCAACTTGAACTTTGATACATCCATATTAATTACAAATAAATATTAAATATTTTCGGACATTTTAACACACAACGCCATCTAGTCCCAAACTAAGCAGAGCTTGTACTATGGGTACTAGACAACTGATATTAATACATATATACTTTTTTTTGTAAATTTATACATATTATACATAAGAAAACACCCAAACTCCGAAACAAATATTTGCAGACCATATAAACATTTAGTGCGACTCAGGAATCGAACCCGAGACCTCTAGCACAACAGTCGCATACGCTACCCCTGCGCCACCGAGGTAGTCAAACAAAACAAACACTCAAGTACTTATTCTCGACTAGATAAACAAAGTCCTGTTCAATACCCAGATTTATGATGGCAAATTGTGATGTATACACATCAGTAGCTAAGTATATACTACTCATATAATTACAAAATCTAACATTCTAAAATGTACATGCTCGTCAGAAAATTATTATTTATACTGGGCGGGATTTAAAGACCACGTTGACATAAGACTGCCACCATAATAACGAATTCGGTATTTGTCAAACGAGGAACAAAAGCGAAGCATCCTAGTTTCTGGTCTACGTTAAAATGAATATTGAAACCTTACTTGTTTGAAGCATCTTTCAAAACTTCACTGGCTTCGTCTTTTTTCGCTTCTGTTTCTGGTTTGTCTTGTTTCTTATTGAATATAGTTTTGTCACCTTCATTTGGCACATTTTCTGCTTCAATTTTACCTGGAACATAAAAAATAACACTATATAGTTAGTTAAAAAATAACAATATATAGTTTACTCTTTCCTTACTTAATGTTAACTTTTTTAAAACTGAGATGTTATTAAATACATTTTTGAAAATCTTCGGTTTCTTTAACAATTTTATCTCTTTAAAAACTTGATCTCTTTAACAACTTTGTTGATTATGAATGCTCATCAGCGCAAGACTGAAGAAAAACTACACTATATTCTAAAAACCATTCAAAAAATTTTTGAACTTTGAACCTTTGGTTTTGATGCGAGGTTAGGTTAATAGGGTTCGAGTGATGGTGTTATATTTAAAGAACTAGATAAGCAACTAATCGACGCTCCTCGTGACCAGAAGGCTAGATTTTTTCTAGCGCAGATAATTAGCATCGCTACGTTAAATGGTAATGCTACCAATTTCTTGAGAAAACTACCAGTAGGCGATGATTAACAGACATTTACGATAGTGTACAAATTAATTTTTAAGTTCGTTAGAATCTGTTTTAATATTTCTCTTTCTTTCTGCCTTTCTTACTTATGTGTCAAATGAATTGATTCTTAAACTCACCATGTTGTTGCTCATATCGTTGTTTGAAAGGCGCCAGTAAGGGATCATACTTGATCTCATCCGGTAGATCCAGCCATATTTCCACGCTGCCCGGAGTCAGGTCGCTGCAGGACACCATAGAATATAGACTACCACGATTCTCTTTTTTACTGAACACTTTAATTCTTTGAAACATATCGTTCATATTGATTGTTTGATTGTTTTATTTTTCTACACAGTTTTGGAAAGTTTTTCGATCTTTTTCACTGGGTCACACTTATTATTTATTGCTAGCAAAACAACATTGAGTAAAGTTTTATTATTCAGGGTCTGAAAATATATAACGAGACCTTATTCAGACAATATATAAACAGTAAGATTTTTGTTCTAGTTTGGGTTTTTTGCAGAAAACTCTACGTATATACATTGAAAGTATATACATCATACCAAAATCTTTAAATTGAGTTTACAACTAAGATGCTTATCAAAAAAGCTCTATAATGCCTTAAGACATGGAGTCAAAATTAAAAGACAATAGAAATAATCAAATACAATGGTACAGTAAAAGTAGACGATCCAGAAAAATAACTCAATAATAAGATCTAAAAGACACAGGTTGACACCTACAAAGACAGATATTATATCTAGAAGAAGATTATCTAGCACATCTTCAGAAGATATGTAACGCCACCAAGTTAAGAACCTCCTGCTACTAATTGCAAAAAACGACAGATAGAACTGCCTTCTTCTGTGTCCACAGAGGTAAATAAACTACGCAAATTACAACTTAATACGGCTAGATAGATATCTTGCCGTCAATAAAATACTATCTAGATATGGCTCAGGGCTACTATCGGTACGGCGTGGCATACGCTGGTAGAGTGTGCCGCTTGGGAGGGGGAGGATGGAGATGGAGAAGAGTGTAAAGAGCCGACAAAGTTCCGTTAGAAACATAAGAAAATTGAGAAATTTTAAGAATTTTAAAATTGAAATTTTCAGATCGCTTATTAATTTATTTTCACTATTTACATGCAAAGCTTAAATTATATTAAATCTTCGACTATTTAGTTTTCTTCCTATACAAAACACAAATTCATATTAGCGAATCTCCGTTAATCGAACTTAATATTTGAACATATAGGCAATCTAGAAAAATCTGCTGAGTGTACGGGACTGCTGCTGCAGGCTGCTGTCTGCTTATAAAAATATATTTCTTTCCAGATCCCGGAGATTGAAGGATGTTTGCTATTTAGTGAATTATGTCTGAAACTAAGGAAGGGGCTGCGGGTGAGGTATGTTATTTATCTTTTCATGTTCAAATGTCAGAAAAGGTTGCAACTTCTAAACAAAAACAATAAAAATGAGATTAACTTTTTTGTTCCTATTTATTCTGTTATTTTTCTTTATCAATAGATAATATATATTTAATAGGTAAATTGATTATAGACAGAAGAGTTTTTGACGGTACTTAGATGCTATGGAAACAAAACAGTGAGACATCTTTGCACCTATTTCCAAAAAATCGGTTACTAAACCAGTTATAATTAATTCGGCGAATGAACCACATATTATTGTCTTTATATATCACTCGACTTATTGGTCAATTTAGATACTTTGGTTTGGTTTTGAATTTGTTATAACATAAAATCTTTTAATTCACCCTCATAACTTGGAACAGTTACCATTGCCCAGAAAAAAACTACACCTTTGATACATATTATAAAGAAATATATCCTGTGTAAATGATGATTGATAAAGTCCTGATGAGAGAGATGATGTCCTAAGATCCTGTGAAAGTCTTTTGGAGCTACATTTTAAACTAAATAACATATTGCATTAATTTTCAACTGTACAAGATAAATAATGGTAAAATATATTAGGGTAATATTATAATTAGATTGAAGTAGGCAGAAAGTACCCATGTTGCACTTGCCTGCTTTGTGCAGCAACTATTTTTGAGATCACAGGTTTCCAGAGTCTGACCAAATGTTTGAATGATTTGTAAATATTCATTTAATAATTTGGGTCTGTATAATATATTATGTATAATATATTTGTATTTACACAAAAAAAGTAAAAACACATTTATATAAGTTGTGTAGTACCTATAATACAAGCTTTACATAGGTTGGGTCTATTAGACGCTGTGTGTGAGACGGCGGAAAATATTTATTTATGCAAAAACAATTGGTATTGTTTCTGTGTTGGTGTTCCGGAGTCTACTTAGGTTTCTACTTTGAGAGGGTATTTGCTGAGTTTATCTATTTCCTTTGGACTTTTATTATTATTTTTTTAAAAAGACAACTCCCTTCTTCTTCTTCTTCTTCTTCTTCCGTCTCCGTCTCCGTCTCCGTCTCCGTCACCGTCACCGTCACCGTCTCCGTCTCCGTCGCCGTCTCCGTCTCCGTCTCCGTCTCCGTCACCGTCACCGTCTCCGTCTCCGTCGCCGTCGCCGTCTCCGTCTCCGTCTCCGTCTCCGTCTCCGTCTGCGTCTCCGTCTCCGTCTCCGTCTCCGTCTCCGTCTCCGTCGCCGTCTCCGTCACCGTCTCCGTCACCGTCTCCGTCTCCATCCCCGTCCCCGTCCCCGTCCCCGTCCCCGTCCCCGTCTCCGTCTCCGTCTCCGTCTCTGTCCTGTGTCGCTGGGAAGTCATGACTATTCATACAAACATACATGGAATATCTGCTGCACAAATATCTGCTAGTAAATATCCAGTCCTGTCGTTCTTTTATCGATTAACCGGACCAAACAGCCAGACAAAAATTATATGTACCGTGTACCGTACAAACATGCTTTTAGTAAAAACCGGTTATTTTGATGTTACAAACAGATGCTCCAATTGTATTTATTTATATAGATTAAATTTATTTTGTTAGTATCGGCTTTCATCTCACAAATGTCGTAAAGGCACTCTCGACAAACAAAGTACGTAT
The DNA here is from genome assembly GCA_003709505.1 of Hyphantria cunea. Taxonomy (NCBI): domain Eukaryota; kingdom Metazoa; phylum Arthropoda; class Insecta; order Lepidoptera; family Erebidae; genus Hyphantria; species Hyphantria cunea. The sequence goes on from PKRV01000372.1 coordinate 59,048, forward strand.
GTACATACCCAACGTTCTTCATATTATTTCATCGTCGCAAAATTTCATGATAATCGGTTAAGTGGTTTCGGGAGTGAGGCGTTACAAATAAACACTTTATTTATAATACAATAATTGTTGATGAGTTAGTCACGCATCAAAAAAACCTACATCAATCATGTGTTATTTTGGTACTTGTTTTTTTTATGGTATAGGGGCAAAAGAGCAGAGGCATCGCCTGATGGCAATGCCGCCCATGGACACCCGCACACACACCAGAGGCGTCACAAGTGTGTTATCGGCCTTTGATGATGGGGGAAGGGTTGAGATATGGGCCCACGATATTCTCACTCACTCGGGGAACACACAGCGTAGGCGCTGTTTCACATTGGTTTTCTGTGAGACCGTGGTATCTCTCCAGTCGAGCCGGCCCATTCGTGCCGAAGCGTGGCTCTCTCACGGTAAGGTCTAAAACTAATATTATCAACTGGGATAAATACCGTTTCATGTCAGACTTAAAATCGATATAATATCATGGACTAGAATGCAAGTATATTAATATATAGTTTTAGTTATATTAACTAACCGAAGTACCTAATCTAATAATTCTCGTGTCGTGGTGTTTGTAGTTAAACTCCTCCGAAAAGCTTGACCGACTGTCATGAAATTTTGTGTGCTTTTGGGTAGGTCTGAGAATCAACAACAACATCTTTTTCATCCCCCTAAATGTTAAGAGTAGTCCATCCCCATTTTTTTATAGCAAAGCAAGTTTTGCCGGTCAGCTAACAATTTATTTATATATATTAAGTCACCTAATGGTAGCCAGCAACTTAGTACACTCACAGAAAACCGGTGTGAAACAGCGCTTACGCTGTGTTTCATCGAGTGAGTGAGGATACCGGAGGCCCATACCCCAATCCAACGCCCCCTATCCCCCTCACCATCTCCCTTCCCCCCAGGCCGCCATAGTGTGGGTCACCATGCTGCATTGTTCCTCTTCGCATTGAGGATGGTGACCACCACTCTTGGATTCTGCTCATGCTTTCCATCAGGCAGGGCAGAATCATTTTGGCAGCTTAAATGTATATAAAAAAAAACTCTTCAACTATCATTATTTATTACTGATAACTCTATATCATCATTTTAATGTATAGTTTTTATTATCTATTAGCTGTTGTACGTTAACAACCACGGGTGAGACCGCGGGGCAAAGCTAGATTGAAAAAAGTAGCATTAGTTACTTCTTTTTACATCAGTTATCTGCCAGTGAAAATCCCGTCAAAATCGGGTCAGCCATTGGATAGATTAGCCGGAACAAACCGACAGACAGACCGACAGGCAAACACAAAAATTGAAAAAAACGTTATTTTGGTATATGTACCGTATACATATACATTTAGTCTCATCTATTGTACAATATGACTAGGTTGTGTATTATATTTATCCCGCAACTCCATTCAACAAAAATTAAACTTGCTGCTGGTAATATCACATGGACACGATAAAACTAGTGTTGGACATACTAGCCCCTCAGAAAGGGGAAGGCGCCTGGCTAGCTCCAGTGTCGACCCTGAAGGGGACTTGAAAAAATATGGTCCCAGTCCAATTCGAGTCGTTAGGATGGTTTTCTGAGGAAATACAATACACTCCTGAGTCTCTGATAGAATCGAATGGATGTTCGAATACGAAAAAAAGGGCTTTTAGAAAGGGTTATGACTTATTGACAAAACTCTTATGTAACAAGGTTGAGTCATCAAAGTTTCCAAATCTAGAACAAGTCTGTCCCATGTCCAAACGTGTAACAATATACTGTCGATATTTACAAAACATTCGCATATCGGTGTTTTCATTTATCGTTCCCACGAGTATCCAGTAAATAGCAACGACGCACCAAATATTTGTACTTTCATAACAAGCTATTTTTTAGCTCAAAACATAGTACACACGAAGAAAGACAGTTCTGGTGCCGATTTGATTTGAAAACATTTTTTTTTTTACTTTAAGCAGTATACACACACTGCTTAAAGTAAAAAAACATAGGCATGTGATGACAAATTAAATTACACAGAGTCACGGCATCGTAAGAGGGGAGTAAGAGAGCGTTAGCTTTCTTAAAAGGCCGGCAACGTATTTGTGAAGACACTGGTGTTGCGGGTTTTTTTTTTTATATTTATGCTGCCAAAATGACTCTGCCCTGCCTGATGGAAAGCATGAGCAGAATCCAAGAGTGGTGGTCACCATCCTCAATGCGAAAAAGAACAATGCAGCATGGTGACCCACACTATGGCGGCCTGGGGAGAAGGGGGATGGTGAGGGGGATAGGGGGCGTTGGATTGGGGTATGGGCCTCCGGTATCCTCACTCACTCGATGAAACACAGCGTAAGCGCTGTTTCACACCGGTTTTCTGTGAGGCCGTGGTATCACTCCGGTCGAGCC
>PKRV01000372.1:61504-99556 GCA_003709505.1 Hyphantria cunea
TTTTTTTTTTACTTTAAGCAGTATACACATACTGCTTAAAGTAAAAAAACATAGGCATGTGATGACAAATTAAATTACACAGAGTCACGGCATCGTAAGAGGGGAGTAAGAGAGCGTTAGCTTTCTTAAAAGGCCGGCAACGCATTTGTGAAGACACTGGTGTTGCGGGTTTTTTTTTTTATATTTATGCTGCCAAAATGACTCTGCCCTGCCTGATGGAAAGCATGAGCAGAATCCAAGAGTGGTGGTCACCATCCTCAATGCGAAAAAGAACAATGCAGCATGGTGACCCACACTATGGCGGCCTGGGGAGAAGGGGGATGGTGAGGGGGATAGGGGGCGTTGGATTGGGGTATGTGCCTCCGGTATCCTCACTCACTCGATGAAACACAGCGTAAGCGCTGTTTCACACCGGTTTTCTGTGAGGCCGTGGTGTCACTCCGGTCGAGCCGGCCCATTCATGCCGAAGCGTGGCTCTCCCACGGGTATCCATGGGCGGCGGTAATCGTTTACCATGAGGCGATTCGTCTGCTCGTTTGCTCCCCGTTAAAGAAGTCGGTTAAAAGGGAGCATATTTTAATGAGATGGAAAATCACACGGTTTGCCGCTTGGGAGTTGAAATAGGAGGGATTCGGGTACAGCTGTTATTAAGATATCTGTCCAATTTGATAATAATCTTTTTTTTTACGTGTGGAAACCCCCTCGGGCTTTCATCCCACCGGGGTTTACGGCGGTGCGGTGTGTCGGAATCGAACCGACTAAAACCACACGGTGTGCCACTCTGCGCCTGAGGCGGGAGAGATCCGGGATCCGCTTTCATATCCGGACCCCTCCCAGCATAGTAAGCTTAGGCATGGTATGACCTATGTCCAGCATTGGATTGATAGAAGCTTTTGATGATGCATTTATTTTTTAGTTAACGGTCGGAATGCATGTTTGACTCTTGAAGACGGCGGTAACAAGTTACCTATTAAATGTAAAATACTTAAAGTAAATATGTATCCACCAATGTGTGAAAAAAACGGATTTTTATTACATAATCATCACGAACTCCTAAAAAAAGAAATGTCTCTGTAACGCAGTGGTAGCGTATGCGACTGCTGTGCTTGAGGTCTCAGATTCGATTCCCGGGTCGGGTTCGAAGTTTGGATACTTTCTATGAATAATATGTATGTATTTACAAAAAAAAGTATACATATATTTATATCAGTTGCCTAGTACCCATAACACAAGCTCTGCTTAGCTCGGGACTAGATGGCGTTGTGTCGAACATGTCCAAAATATTTAATTACTGTGGCAAGAACACAGTCGCGTCGGCAAAATCACAAACTTTAACTAACTACTCAATAACATATGATTAAAAATAATTAATTACCGTGGAAGAGCTCGATCGAAGTGATACCACGGTTACACTGGTAACCGGTATGAAACAGCGCTTGCGCTATGTTTCATAAAGTGAGTGAGGATACCGAAGGCCCTTACCCCAACCCCTCCACCTATCCCCATCCCCCAAAGGCCGGCAACGCACTTGTGACACCTCTGGTGTAACCGTTGTCTATGGCCTGCGATAATTAAGCAATTACAAATTACAATCATGAGGCGCTACGTCTGCCCGTTTGCCCCTTATACCATAAAAAAAATGTATATATGTACATATTAGATATCTTCACAAGAAATTCTTGTGTATATATATGTATAATCTAAATCATGCAAGTTAGTATGCAGCGGGTATCGGGAGTGATTAATCGATCTAGCTAACGTTTTTTTTTTTAATTTAAATGAAATAACTAGTAAAGATCTCTTATCCAGGAACTATTCATTTATACATACGGAGAACTACAATTTACTCACACACAGTTACACATATATCCACACATACACACTACAATAACTACTTCTTCTTTTGATGATGATGATATGGCAATCAGCCGGATCAGCTATTTCTGCCAATGTCAAGTATTTCAAGTCTTCAACTTTAAGTCTTCGAGTCTTCAAGTCTTCGTCGTGATGGACTTAATGATAAAAAATATAAAAAATGTGGTTGACATGAAATGGGGACCGTCTTCCGCAAAAACAAAAAACGATGCAATAACTACATTCCCTTACGTTAATTTAAATAATTGAACACACATTTGTACCGCATGATTCTATATTTAACTAAAATAATTCTCGCCCTATCTCCTTCTGACAACTAATAACGAAAGAGAAAAAACATATTCGCAACTTTTCCCACTACTTTTGACGCGCGGTATAAAAATGGCGGTTTCTTTTTTGCACATAAATATTGTTTATAAATTTAGGATCGTTATTGTTCAATTAAAATAAAATTTAGTTACTTTAGACACTTGCACTAAAATTTTAACACTAAATTATAGAAATAAGGAGCACATATTAAGTTCACTGGCCTTTCCGAACTGGTGTAAACTGGTATGAAGCAGTGAGAACGGCTTTTAACAGGTTTGATGACGTCATTGGGTGATGTGCGGCTCGTGTACACAAACATGTATCTTAAAAACGTTTAAAAACGTGTTTGGATTTTAAATAGAGATTGTGTTTTCAAAGAATTGGGTGTTGTTACTACAATAAAACAATACTAAATGCAATTATCCTGTAAACAATGCTATCTTTTAGTTTTCCTTTATGTTCAGTATATAAATGTTTTTATTAACTTTAAAACTCTTCAAAAGCTAACAAACATTTGATAAATAGCGACAGCGATGAAACATTTGAAAACCAGAGTGCCTTTCGGAATTGAATAATAATGAAAATAAAATATTATTATTATTATTAGATGTCCGAAATATTAATGCATTTATTTTATTTAAGGGTGATACTGTGTACAATACTTAAAAATAAAAATGTAATATTCAAAAACAGAATCATAAACCAACGGCAAAGTGCCAAAATCTCCTAACTGACGCAGTCGAGAAGTTACTGAAAAGGAATAACTGCTTATATAAAACATTAAAACTTTGGCACTACACATTAGATAACCACGGCGAGTGCCAAAATCTTTTTTTTAATATTTTGACAAATTGGAGACCTGAACAGCTAAATAGTAAATGAATATTATAACTCTTATATTAATATTATCATTTCTCTTGGCCCATATTTATATAGAAAAATAAACAAACATATTGACATACGAGGTTTGAATTCAAGTTTAAACAGAAATTAATAGTTTATATTCATGAACTGGACTACACTGAAACTGAAAAATTACTTCATGTTCCTTCGTAAAATTTACTTTCATCCTCCTACACACATACACACACAAGGAGGATTAACCACACTCCACAATGCTTTATATTGTTTCCTTTTGTTTTACTGTTTTATGTAATATAATTATTTCGTTTTATACATATACAGTGAAATGTAAGAACTGTTTCGTTTAGAATTCTAAAGAGGAAGAGCTCCGTCGTCTTAAATACGGATTATTAGTTATCTAGTTTAGACGCGGATGTTCACTGATTTGTGAATTTGTTAATGTGTAAGTATCTGAAAACGATGTATTGTAGACATAAGAATTTATTGGTTAAATAAATATTATTATTATTACGCATTGGACGGAAGAAGATATAATGAGTCTAGAATTGGCAGGGGTGAAGGGGAGGGGGTTCAGACTAATTCTTACCCAAATTATTATAATTATGACTTCACACATTTCACGCACGGCCGTATGTATGCCGTATCTCTTAGATCTGATGAATATATTAATACGGATTTTTGTAGTTAAAAGCTGTTAGTTCGGAATCACAAACGGACACTCGTTGACACACACAAAGTTATATATATACACAACTACGTACATTTTTTTATACAGACACCTCCCGATTTAGAAATATACATTCCTAAGTCGCGCGGGAATTTACGAACATATCTCGTTATGTAATTATTTGTCAATAGTTTATGCCCGCGGCTCTACCCGCGTATATGTCGATTATCGTAGCAAATTGTAGCCTATATGTTATTCTGATATATAATCTACTATACTGTAAAGTTTCATCCAAATCCGTTCAGTAGTTTTTGCCTGAAAGAATAACAAACATCCTCACAAACTTTCACATTTTAATATTACTAAAAACTCCCGATTTTGAGGTATACATTCCTGAGACACGCGGGACTTTACGAACATGTTTCGTTTAGTCATTATTTGTCATAATACATATAAAAACATACATTATTACCTCATGTTCAGTAATACACACAGTAACAGTACATATATTGACTAGACTGCCTCGGTGGCGCAGTGGTAGCGTCCGTGACTGCTGTCCTTGAGGTCTCGGGTTCGAATCCTGACTCGGACCAAATGTTTGTATGATCTGCAAATATTTGTTTCGGAGTTTGGGTGTTTTCTATGTATAATATGTATGTATTTACAAATATCAGTTGTCTAGTACCCATAATACAAGCTCTGCTTAGTTTGGGACTAGATGGCGTTGTGTGTTAGATGTCCGAAATATTTATTATTATTATTTATATCAAACAATTATAATGTTCGTCGGAGAGTTGTTTAATTGTTAACGTTTTCAAAAGGTCCATTACGTTGTAATTAATGTGTTGTGCTAATGACAATAGTACATAGCAAGCTATGTACTACCAAAATAGTACAGTTACAGAAATATACTTTTTTTTTGTTTGTTTTTTTAAAGACAACTCTCCTATTAGGAATATTAATATCCGTGTCGCTGGGATCTTTACAAACATACATGAAACGGACACAAAGTACACTCAGACTTAGAACAACAATTTATGGATCACACAAAGTGTTGTCCCATGTAGGATTTAAACCCACAACTTTTGGCGCAGTAGGAAACGGTGTGGCGACCACTGAAACCATTTTCTTTTACGTATGGAAACCCCCTCGGGCCTTTACTCCACCGGGGTTTGCGGCGGGGCGGTGTGTCGGAATCGAACCGACTAAAACCAGATCCGGGAACCTTTCTTACGCCATCCGGAGACCATTAAAACCACTAGGCCATCTGTGTAGTCGCAAACAGACACTCCATTCTTATTTATACACTAGTTTATGCGTTTCCGCGTACACCACAACATACTAAAGTGCTACGCTTGATAGGTTTTGGGTTTGTTTCCGGGTAAGATTAAATACTTGAATAGTCTGTGAATATTTGTGTCGGAGTTTAGGAGTTTCGGTTTTTGTACAATATGTAAGAATTAAAAAAATATATATAAGTGTATTTATTACTTATACGTCAGAAAAGGTTTTGCTCGACGTACATATCATAACTAGCTGGTAACATCGCAGGGCAAGGCTAGTCTGAAAGAAGTAGCCATAGTTACTTTTTATTACAGCTGTCAAAGTCCAGTCAAAACCGGTTCAGCCGTTCAAAATTTATCCGGAACAAACAGAAAGAAAACACACTGATAAAAATTGTAAATAATGTTATTTTGCTAAATGTACCGTTTATACATATTTTAATATTACAAACAGATACTCCAATTTTATTTATTTGTATAGATATAATCTAATCTATCGCTTAGCTTTAACTTTAACACATGCCCAAAATAACATATTAACAGGTGTAGGCGGTAATTGTATTAATTAAATATGACGTATAAACTGTAAAGAGGTGCTCATTGCCACACCCCTGGTGGCCAGGCACGCTGTGACTAACGTATCATCGGTGTAATAGATTACTCCCAGCCCGGAGGTTAGACGCTCTCGAAGGACCCAGTCGTACCCCACGTTCCACGGGAGTGGTCCTAGGACAGACCCCTGCGGAACGCCGCACGACATGAGTCGTCGTCTCACGGCGCTTTCTCGGTCCTCGTACACGACGGTACGCTCCTCCAGATCTCTTTCTTTTAGTTTAAGACAACCATAGTGACTCTTCTCAACCTGATGGAAAACATGAGCAGAATTCAAAAGCAGTGGTCACCATACTCACTGCGAATGCAACAATGAAGCGTGGTGACTTACATTGGTGGTTTATTGAGATCCGTCTGCATTATTAGGCTTCCAGTTTCGCACTCACCAATAAAACACGACAGCACCAATGCTATCACTTTAGGTTGGTCTTCCGTGAGTGGGCAGTACTGCCCCGGTCGTGCATGCCACAATCAACAACTCATAATGTCCCACTGCTGAGCTCGGGTCTCCTCTCAGGAAAGGGTTAAGGCCATATGTCCCCACGCTGGCCGGGTGCGGGTTGGGGACTGGCAAGACAACGTTGTGGCTACGTAATCTTCTCGTTGTTTGTTTTAAATCCGCCCAGAGGCCTCCAAGTAAGCTTCACGACTGTTATCGTATGATAACAACCGGGACCGACTGCTTAACGTGACCTCCGAATCACGGAGACGCTCATGGTAACATGCCACCAGCGGTCATGGCCTAGGCTATGAGCATGCCTGTTCGTGCTGAAATCAGCGTTGCTCTACTACCTTGAGAAGCCTATGTCCAGGTGTAAACTATTATATCGAGGCATACTATGGCAGAACCTCTTTTCTAAGAAGAGGCCAGTATACAGCAGTAGACCATTAAAGACTGATGACGAAGGTCTATTTCGGTAAGACAATGGTCATTTTGTTATCCAACTCCCTAATTTGTTAAAAAACGATGTTATTAAAAGCTTGTTCGAAATAGTAAGTGGTATATTTCACAGTATCTCAATTACAAGCGTTAGGTTCTCAATAAAAAAAGGTAACTGGTTCATTAGCAATAATACTCTAATTTCGTTATAGGTATGGACCTAGGAGGAATGGTCCTCTAGCGGTTAGTGGAGCTGACTGATAAGCCAGAGGTTGTGGTTTCGGTTCTTAATCAGGACAAATCTTTGTGTGATAAATACGATCATTTGTTCTTCTTCTTTTGATGAGATGGCAACCAGCCGGTTCAGCTATTTCTGCCAATGTCAAGTATTTAACGTCTTCAATTCTAAGTCTTTAAGTCCTCAAGTCTTCGTCTTGATGAAATTAATGATAAAAATGTGGATGATATGAAATAGGGACCGTCGTTCGAAAAAATAAAAAACGATCTTCCCGGTTATTTGTTCTCTATGTGTAATACCAATGACACAATATTACTTATTATTTGGAAAACGACATCTAATGATATATTTTGTACTAACTCAATGACAAATAAACTTGACAGTTTATTTTTGGATTCATATCGGCGTAAGAGCTCAAAAAATATCGTTGAAATTCAAGATTTGAGACACCTAGTGACATCTAGTAAACATTAAGCTTACTATATATCCGCGTACAACTCTATTTTCATAGTGTGTAACTCTATTAATACTTTATTTCGACAGTGGTAATACCTATAAATTGTATATGTATTCATTTTATTTATATATATATATGTCACTCTGCTGATGGAAAGCATAAGCGCGATTCAGCAGAGCCGTGTCGAAGTAGACTTAAAATCGACCTTGGGGCCTACTCCTTTTTCCAGACAATAAATAAATAAATATAAATACTTCGGACATCTAACACACAACGCCATCTAGTCCCAAACTAAGGGGAGCTTGTATTGTGGGTACTAGACAACTGATATGAATACATAAATACTTGTTTTTTTTTGTAAATATATACATATTATACATAGAAAACATCCAAACCCCGAAACAAATATTTACATATCGTACAAACACTTGGTCCGACCCAGGATTCGAACCCGAGACCTCGTGGACAGCAGTCGCGTAAACGACCACTGCGCCACCGAGGCAGTTAACCAGACAATTGACCTTCGGGTTCCTTTTTCTAAAACTAGGTTATCCTGGTTTAGAAAAAATGAGAAACTCCGGAGAAAAACCGGTGTGAAACTCGGAGAAATCACAAGTATAAAACTGTAGTACCTCTGTTTTATTCAATTTTAGTTTTAAATATAGGTCACGACTATATGTGTTGATGACAAAGGTGCAAGAAGAATCAGTCCACAGTCAGTCAGAAATATAAACTTTATTTTATTGGTTTAAATGTAGGTATTCGCTTGACACGAAAATGAGTCATAGTTTTAATTTATCCTAATTAAACAATGCTAGGTAAACAACATAATTGTTCAGTGGAAATATTCCATGGTCATAAATAAATAAATATGCCGGACATCTAACACACACATCATCTATTCCCAAACTAAGCAGAGAGTCTATTATGGGTGGTACAACTAATATAAATACATTATTATTATTTTTTATAAATAGTTACTCAATATATATAGAAAACACCCGAACTCCGAAACAAATATTTGCAGATCATGTAAACATTGGATCCGAAATGTTTGTCTTTCAAGGCTAGCTCACTCTTCTTCCTAACCTTTGTTATTCCCAAGATTACTAAAGGTGGCCCACTATAACCTTCTTAATGGTAAACGAATTTGTGCCCGTTGTTTTTTCAACACNTTTTATCAACACATCAATAACCCATGATGCCACCCACTGCTGGGCTCGGGGTCTCCTTTTAAGAGAGGATTAAGGCCATACGTCCCCACGCTGGTCAAGTGCTGGTTGGGGACTGGCAAGACTACGTTGTGGCTACGTATAATCTTGCCGTTGGATGTTTTGAAGCCGTCCAAAGGCCACCAATTAAGCTTCACGACTGTTATCCTATGATAACAATCGAGACCGACTGCTTAACGTGACCTCCGAATCATGTCAGTAACATGCCACCAGCGGTCACCCATCCATCCAGGTACCAACCGCGCCGTCGTTGCTTACCCTCGGTGATTGTTTCTAACCACCGAGTGCGACTGAGCTATGAGCGCCTCAATCAACATACCACAGGCAAAAGGAGTCCCACGAGGTTGTGTGGGTAAATAATCCCGCCAACACGCACACTGTAACACCTGTACACCAGGATCTACAGAACCACTCACCGAGTTATGACACTCGGCAAGCCCCAGAAAAATTTAAAATGTTTTAAATACATTCGTTCTAACTAATGATATATATATTTATATATTTAGAAATATATACGTATGTTTATCAGCTGTCTGGTTACCATAGCACAAGCTGTCTAGTTTCGAAATAGACGGCCGTAAGAGGGATATATGAGGTTATTATTATATTTTGTTTCAGTACCCATGTAATCCAAGCTACAAAAGTTACTAATAGAACTTTTAACGCCATCTAGCGGTATCTAAGGGGTATGTTATAGTACAATCAGTCAACAAAAGATGGCGCTGTAAAGTATCGATTATATTATTTTTATGGTCGTTTGTATTAATATACAACCTATTGTTTTAAGTTTTATTGACATCAGATCAGCCTAATAATGTGCACATCCACCTCCTAGCAACACCCAAAGCAAGAAACACACAGTATTCAAACCGTTTCACAGGCGGTGACAACATACCGTCATTAGCGAAAATAGTCCCTTACCATCAGATGATTCTTCTGCTTGTATGCCTCTTGACCATAAAAAATATCGTTCACGTAACTCAGAGTTCACAAAAAATCAACAGAGGTCTGTTGTATAATCCGAAGCAATTAAATGCTAGTCATGATCATCATCTTCCTAGCCTTAATTATTCCCAAGATTACTAGTTCAACCGTTTGGGGTCGGTTACCAGTTCAACCGATTTTACCTGAATATCAGTATTCACACGGAGCGACGGCATCCGACCTCCGCATCCCTGAGGGTGAACTGAATGCGAATGTTGGACTAATTTGTCAGTATATTTGAGGGCACTGACTTCCCAATAACGATTGCCATAGATGATGAAACACCGCCATCTTTATACTCCAGGCTGCTGTTAAGAATTTGTTATAAGAAAAACCCAACTGCAGTCCCCGGCCCGGATTCGAACCCGAGACCTCTTGATCTGCAATCGCTTACGCTAACTGCTAGACCGGAGGCAGTAGTGAATGCTAGTCATGAATACAACAAATTAATCCCTATACTATTATAAATGCGAATGTAAGTTTGTTTGTTACGCTTTCACGCAAAAACTACTTAACCGATCATCATGAAACTTTGTACATATACTTTATGACTTTTTATTAAAAAAAATTTTTTTTACGAAAGATAAGAAAATTGATTGTCAAAAAATCGTCAAATTTAGCTACTTCAAAAGCATATTTGAAGGTGTTGAAACTTCATTGTATGTAGTAATTTTTAAAAATTGTTGATCTCAGCCAAGCAATAAAATTTAGTTATCATATTGATTCATATCTATTATACCCTTACCCTTTATCTCTCATACTTATTTAATGGCTCCACTGCGGGCGAAGCCGCGGGTAAAAAGCTAGTATATACATAAATAGTTAATTTAACAATACATCACCTACAGTAATCACCTGCAGAATCTTTCTCTTTCTCTCGCGGGCGATGTAAGAGTTCGACTAAGGAAGCGAACTAACATGAACAACAACACTGCAAAGAGAAGGGAAACTTGGAACCTGTCTGGTCACCGTAGTATAATATTTTTTCCAAACCCTCGTTATTAAAGAGATGCCAGGTCCAACACAGGACTATTAACGGCTGTTGAAGTATATGTATAGTTGATCGAAGATTTACAAACGAGATAAGTCGATAACCAGCTTCGGCAAGAATGGGCCGGCTCGAACGTAGTGACACCACGGCCTCGCAGAAAACCGGTGTGAAACAGCGCTTGCGCTGTGTTTCACCGAGTGAGTTAGGATACCGGAGGCCTATACCCCAACCCCTCCTTCATCCCTATCCTTCCCCTATCCCCCATAACACATTCATAACGCCTTTGGTGTTGCTGATGGTCATGGGCGGCGGTAATCGCTTACCATCAGGCGATACGTTTGCTCGTTTGCCCGAAATTCCATAAAAAATAATTAATCCTATAGCAAAACCGCTTTAAGCAAGTTTGATTTCGATAAAACAGTTATAAATTTAAATTTATAACATTATCAAAATAAAGAACCCTTCATTTATTTAGAATGGAATTAGCATTAACTCTTTGATAATCCTTACATAGTATAAAATGATATCATTTCCGCTGTCTATTCGCTTAGATCTTTTAAACAACTCGAAAGATTTAAATACAGTTTTTAGCGATACATAGAATGATTCAAGAGGAATGTTTACATGTATAAAACATGCGCATAGAGATATAAGACTGCCGAGTGAAGTAAGAACGAGGCCATATTTTTTTACTTTTTATTGAATAAGGGGCAAATGATCAGACGTATCGCCCAAAACCAGAGTCGTAACAAGTACGTTGCCTGCCTTTTGAGGAGTTTTATTTATATGTTTAATTCTTTTCCCTGATTGATTGAATCATCGACGCCTAAACCATTGAGGCTACAGACTAGAAATTTTGTCAGCTTTGCTTTAGGACGTTTCTGAATCAGGTTGTTTGAACAGTTTCTGGGTGGCACAGTTTCGTCCTAATTGAAGTTTGAACCCACAACGGAAGATTGACAGAGAATGCAAGCGCAATAGGTAACTGCGTGTCAATATTGTACAAGTGTTGCCTGTTTGGAACCCTACCGAAGTGACTCTTTCTGCCAGGTGGAAAGCTTGAGCAGAATCCAAGAGTATAGGTCACCATACTCAACACGACACCATTAATGCTGTCTTGTAAGGTTGGTCTTATATGCAAGATATTTTGCAGAGGATCGAACAAAGTGGCGTGAAATTTGAGAGGCCTATGTTCAGCAGTGGAATGCGATAGGCTGATGATGACGATGATAATCATCAGCATCATATTCAATATTACGAGAAGCAGTCCTATTTTTATGTAATTTTATAGTTTGTTAAGTTATTCCCAATTGTTTTGAACTTTAATTATGACGGGAAGTGGGTAATGTCCACATTAATCTTTCAGTAGTTTAAATGGCTTCATCGCCAATGTCTCGCTTATAGAAACTTGACGCCTCACGATCAAGGTCAAGTGTTATATAATTAACTAGCTATGCCCCGCGGTGTTGCCGGCTATTAATTGTACCTGTACAACAACAACCGCGTTCCGTCAAAATCGGTCAAGCCGTTACTGAGATTAGCCGAAGGATGAAAAATTTTTAAACTTGATTTTATTATGTAATTACTGTATATACTTTCATATGAATATTGTATCAGTGAATAGCTGTTTATTTGAAATTACGAACATACACTTCTATTTTATTATTTGTAGATATTAAAAGTGCCCTAGATGTCACAATAACTCATATCCTACTAATATTATGAACACAAAAGTTTGTAAGTATGGATCGATGTTTGTTACTCTTTCACGTAAAAACTACTGAATGGGTTTTAATGAAACTTTACAATAACATAGCTCATACATCAAAATAATATATAGGCTATTATAAAGATACAATTCTCACAATACATACCGCGGGGCTCAACTAGTATGATATATATGATACAAGTTTATGCCCGCGGCTCCGCCCTATATGTATTTATATAGGCAAATAGTAGCATATGTGTTATTTTGATGTATCAGCTATATTACTGTAAGGTTTTATCCAAATCGGTTGAGTAGTTTTAACATGAAAGAGTAACAAACATCCATCCATACTAACTTTCGCGTTTATAATATTTATAGGATTATGGTGTGTGATGAAGATATGTAAATGAGTGATGCATTACTTTGCATGATATTTAATGAGCCTAGCCTCAAGCCACCGCGTGAGAACCTTCCCTTTCAATCCCCATTGACTATTCAAGACAAATCCACGGTTCTTTGAAATAAATAAATACTAAATAAATATTTTCGGCCATCTAAACACACAACGCCATTTATTACCAAGCTAAGCGAAGCTTGTGTTATGGGTTCTAGACAACTGATATAAATACATATATACTTTTTTGTAAATACATACATATTATACATAGAAGACGGTCAAACTCCGAAAAAATATTCGCAAATCATAGAAACTTTTGGTTCGACCCGGAAATCGAACCCAAGACTCCAAGCACAATAGTCGCATACGTTATTACGCTACTAATTGAAGGGATATATCATGTATTTTTAGAATTAGAAATAGAATTTGAAACAATATAGTTCATGAAAAGCATTCGCCAACAATGATGCAAGTTTCATGACTTTTGTTCACCCAAAAAGAACTCAACGCGCCTAAAGCAGATTTCACTTCAAAAATGATTTGGATATCAAAGCATTTTTCCGATTTTCATCACCACGTAATTAACCATGACAGATTTTCAGTAGAAATCATTTAACTCTTTCCTATCAAGATCAATAACATACCTAATATACAAGCATTCCATAAATGCCGTTCCAACTTTCTAATATTAAAAGATAATGCGGGTAACTTTAGCTCTCCTGTGAGCTTCTTCACTTCCAATAACTACTTATCCCATCATAATCTCTTTCTTCATTTACCTAGAACATCAATAACCAATACTTCCTGTCTACTTACTTAGCAACCTAAGTGCTCAAGACGCAACTGACCGACAAACAGTCTACACGTGACAACGATTAGTGTATTAATCGACGTCGGGATAGCTAGCGACATAGGTACAAACACTCGTAAGTTTATACCAATTGTCTCTAGAATTATTTTCGTTAATATTATTTTAGTTTGAACTATACCGAAATTAGTTCATTAGTCGATATCAGACATCAATATATAATACATCACTGCTTTCCAAATATAAAAAAAAAATAGTAAAACGAATGAGTATGCCAACACACTACGATTGACAACTGGCCACAAACATAAAAAGGATAGTTCGAATTTCAAAACAACACTTTCACTTAATTTAAATGTCAGATTGTATTTAAATATGGCGGCATTTTGGCGCCAATACGCGTGCGCTGACCGTCGCGTTATACAGAATACTGAACTGAGGAAAATCGTTGTGTTTTGTTTTCATATTTCAGACGAACGCTTAGGATAGCAACAATACTGTTTCAATATGTTGATAAGGAATCGATCGTCGTTTTACTTTACTAGAACTGGAAGAGGAACGAGAAACGACAGACGCGTATACGCAAATTTAATCCCATTCAACGTCTATTTTATTGAATTTAATTTATTTCTAAGTTATCTTAAAGGTTTATAAACTAATTCTTCGAGGAATCTTATTAAAACATATTGAAATTATACAGTCACGAGAAACATTCAATATAATAATGTTTTTTTTCTAAAACGTGACGGTTACTATAAGTAACTGGAAGACCGGTGAATTACTTTGTTTTTGGCGCTCGTTTTTGCCACCGCAGTAACAATTCTCTGTCGACAGTAACTGCAGACAGAGCTTTAAAAAATATGGAGTTACGTACTTGTATAGGATCAACATATGGTTCGGTGATGGATTAAGAATATGGAGTGTCATCACCAATATTCATCCCATAGGCGCCGTATAGCCGACTAAAGTAAATTATGCAGGACCACAGCACTGCGAAGAGAAGGAAAACTTAAAATCCTCATGGGCCGTTACCCCACCGGGATTTGCAGCGAACCGGTGTGTCGGAATTGGACTAAAAGCACACGGGGTTCCACACCGCGCTTGAGGTGGGAGATATGGGAACTGTTGTTATTAACACATCCACACCGGTCCAGCGCCTGCCCACACTGTATCGGGCACCGTCATCTGATGGACTCTCTATTCAGGGGACGTATGACACACACGAAATGTCGCCTTCTCGCGGGTGGTCATTAAAACAGATGGAGAGGAAAACCCGTCCCGACCATTCGCGGTATGAGGCGCTGGTAGGCGCGTCTCCGCCGCACAGTTCGCTAAAGGCGGATTGGGTCCCAGTGGAGATCGTCCTCCTGGGCCTTCTCCGCCGCCACCTTCTCCGAACTTGTCACGAGCCCTATATCAATCCGTTTGTTTAGCGTGCATAAGCTATACCCTCCTTTCTACGATTATATTTAGCAGTGGTCTATTAATGGCTGTCGGTGATAGGATCACTTTTATACAAAGACTTCAAAATGGCCAATTCACGTTGTAATATATTTTATTACACTCCATGAATTAATATATCGATCACCTTATCAGTCCCACTGCAATATAAATTAGTGAGCCGGCTATAACCGAATATCAACGTAATCTTAATAAATTTTTTTATATGACAGGTTATAAAAACACAATTAAACTTGACTCCCCCTATGTAACTATGTTGAATATTAATTCTAATGGTACGTTTTCCCTTGTTATTTAGAAGTCACTGCATGGCTTTCTTTATTTCGGTGACAGGAAGAAAACTCCTTCAGATTTGAATTGAATGAATGTAAGTGCCAAGAATATATGGTGTTACAACAAGAAGCCACCCTGACGGCAAGCCCAAATGCCGCCCTAATCTGAAAACAACACGAAGAATGTGATTTTAGGTCTTCCCCAAATTAAACATCTAACCAAGTATCACAAAGATAATATTCCATCCGTCCCATATTCTGCCACCAGAGGTCCCCACTGAAAAGAAAACCGCGGCCCAGTTGGCGGCTGATATGGCTTCTAGGCTCGGGATCAGCCCTTTTCCTGTCAACAGTCTTGTTTGAGGCATTACAGCTTCACTGAAAGAAACAAACAAACCAACCTAGCCCTTATCTTCTTCCTTGGGTGTTATTTATTTACTGACTTATTTGCTTTTATTAAATTGTTAACAGATAACTATAGTAACCGACATCACAATAAAGAGAATCAATACGCTCAAGTGGGAATAGGCATGTCTCCAGGCGAACCACAATTTGCTAGGCTAGGGCAAACGTAACGACTAACGATTTAAAAAAAATGGCTGGAACCGGATGGATGCGGACTGCATAAGACCGGGATAGTTGGCGCTCCTTGAGGACCTTCATTCAGTAGTTGACGGCGATTGGTTTATATAAGCGTGGTAAAGTAGGCCAGAACTTCTTTTCTGAACAGGGCTCAGGACTAGGTGGTGACTTCCACATACAGCGGCAACAAAAATATATTACAACGTCATCTACCGAAGATATACTGCACTACGGAGTAACATAGTGTATGAAGAAACTATCAATCCTGCATCGCGTAATAGAAGCTCTCGCGCCGATTAACATATATACAACTTCCCAACATCAACCGTTGGGCAGTGGCCCGCCTGGAATGATCACCTCGCCTGGTTGGAGGATCCTTCCATTGTGTTGGAAGGACTTGTGACCCGTTCCTCCACAGGCCTCTCTATGTCTAGTTCTGGACTGTTAAAGGAAGTCTGGTTAACATAATATGAGCTGCTTAGTTTAGGATAAGAGTACCGTGTGGAAAATGTGTGAGGTTATTTCTAGACAATATCAAGTTGACTGCACGGTTGGTTTAGTGGTTTGAGCGGTCGCAACGCCGTTTACTGCTGCTCCTAGTGTTGTGGTTTCAAACCCCACATGGGAAATCACTTTGTGTGATCCGCAAATTATTGTTCTGAGTATAAGGGTTCTTTGTGTCTGTTTCATGTATGTTTGTAATGAACTCGCGACACGGGCTTTGTCATATGTCATGTGTTAATATTTTTGTATACCCACACTTTATTTAATATCATACAAAGATGGATAGTTTTTGTCCAGCAAAAAGTAATCTTTCGACGGAGAATATACTGAAAAACCTTGATTAAATGAAGTGACTAATATCTAAAGCTACTGAAGAATATAAATAACATACAAAGGTGATGTGTTTTAAACATATTATAATACCTGACCAGGCAAACTTCGTACCGTCATTTTTTTCGTGAATGTTTTTATTCATTTCCGATAGACTTGTTTTAATATTAATGCCTGACTCAGCTTCAAAAGGGTAGTGTACAGCCGTGAACTAAGAAAATATAACACTGCCGGCTATCTTTAAATTTTCTTCTAAACAAACTGTGTCTTGTCTTAACAATAACAAACACATAAAAATCAAATATTTATACTAATTTGGTGGAGCCTATCAGAAAATACGAGCCCACATACATTCCGGTGATTTATTTTTATTTATCCCTACAGATTTCAAGATCTTTTTCACAGTATTTCTTTTTAGGAATTAAAATATACCTTAATCTACCCATTTAAAACCCTGCCAAAGTGACTCCCCAGCCCACCAGTCCCCAACCCGCACTTGGTCAGCGTGGGGACGTATGGCCTTAACCCTCTCTNTCCTCTCTTAATAGGAGAACCGAGCCCAGCAGTGGGACATTATGGGTTGTTGATTGAAGTGATTCTGTTCTGTCTTAGGGAAAGCATGAGCAGAATTCACGAGTCACCATACTCATTGCAGGCAACGCAACAATGCATCATGTTGACACAAGCTATAGCGGCCTATTGATGGGCTTCTACATTATTTGGTCTTCGGTCTCGCACTCACATTTAAGGCTGGTCTTCTGTGAGATGGTAGTTCCGCACCGGTTGAGCCTGCCGGTTCGTGCTGAATGTATTTTCAACCAGTGTCTAAACTACAGATTTTAATGAATCCGGTGTCAATAAAATACATAGGCTATATAAGTTTTATCAAAAGTGTTTACGTATTCGAGTTATACTGTTTTCAAAGTTAGTTTACTTCTATTTGAAACTATTACCGTTCCTTTTGGCTTCACCGCAGTCGGGTAAAAAAGAAGTGCAAAGAATGTATAACTGACATGGCAAATGTAGTCATGTCCTAAATATCATTAAAAAAATGAAATCCTGATTGAAAAATAGTGAGTTGAGGTTAGGAGTATGACAATTTGTACGACTCATTCTCATACCTACCAAAAATATACAAAAAAAACCATTAAATTCCTTCTTTTTTGTCGCCGGCCTAGGCCTCTCTTTACATTGTATTGTGTTCAAAGATTATCAACACATTATATTGTTTATTATTTGATAACTATTTCGAATCCATGTTTCTGAGCGCGGGTCATTTGTCACGATCGATGCACCTCATAAATTGTATGATTCATTGATTTCACTGACACTGTTATCTTTTAGTTGTCTCGGGTACTTTAATAAATGAAAAAAAATTAACTGTCACATGGCCAAAATGTCACTAGGTCAAGGTCAATGTCGGTAGAAAGAAATGACGATTAGTTATGACATAGCCATCCTAAATACAGTAAAATAAACCTGTGTAATAATTGTTTTCACGAGAATTAACGCGATTTATAGGTATTACGGATTCGAGGACGGAGCCTTACGATTCAGCCTATGACCACGGCCTGTGCATCCTGGTCGAAACGTCAAGCAAATCAGATATATGGTATACCTTTTTTTTTTTATAGACAACTCCCGCTTTAGGTATATACATTCCTGTGTCGCGGGGATCTTTACAAACATACATGAAACGGACACAAAGTACACCCAGACTTAGTACAACAATTTATGGATCACACAAAGTGTTGTCCCATGTAGGATTTGAACCCACAACACATGGCGCAGTAGGAAGTGGCGTGGCGACCACTGAAACCACTAGGCCAACCGTGTAGTCTTTTAATAAGTGACCGCGTTAATTCCCGTGTAAATTATTATGTCCGGAAACGCGAAAGTTTAAAGGGTAGTATTAAAGTTGTGTGTTTTAGTTATAATATTCTAAACAGACCCCCTAGTCAAGATGTAGATGTTTCGCGTCAAATCGCCTCAAACAATCGTTAACGCCTCAATTCTGTTGTATTATTGGCTAAAGAATATATCTTTTGGCCACATGATTTAGCTTTGAGATGACATACTTCAAACACATTTGTTAGTTATCGAATAATGTTCTCGTTTGTAGAATGTTAAATGGACCAATAACGCACGATGACTAACTTTGAAAAACTATTTTATGATGTTCGGAAGTATTTCCTATTGTCAAAAACAGTTATATTTCTACAAAAAATAAAGTTTTAGTCGGAAAAAGTTGCGATTCAAATTTTAAGTTTGAATTTCGCGGGAAAACGCTCGGTGGTGTCATGGCGTCTATTTGTGTAAGACGCGACGTCACTATTTATCAACCTGTGTTAATTGTAGCTCTTAAAAACAGTAAAGTGATCGTCGATTAAATCCGAACAAAGTGAGCTTTATACATAAGTGACGTAACTCGCTCCGATTGGTGTTCAACTTATCATAGCAGTTTGCTGTGTTTTGTACCTTTATTTTTGTTAATCTTGCTCTAAATGTTTTTGTTTTTAGACTCTGCGAACCCCATTTCATCAGGTAAATACATAATGTTAATGGTTCTTGGCTACTGTCATCGTGTTAAAGCTCTTACCGTTCATATTCGATAGTTGATATGTCTGCATCACTGGAACTGTGGTTGATCTTCAGAAGACCTTTTCGCTTGAAGAACGACTTCCTACGAGACCGTATGCACTTCTCCTCCGTGCTGGACTCCACGAACGATATGGTTGAGGAAGAAGTGAAGTCTTTCTGGTTTTCCATGACTTCTAGAAAAAATAAGATTTGATTCAATGTCTTGTTACATAATAATTTATTAATTTGCAGAAAATTTATTATTGTCTACACTAGCTTTAGCGTGTTTGTCGGTTATCACGGTGAATGATAGCTTATATCCTTCTTCAAAAATCGACGTATATCCATGTCAAATTTAATTGAAATCCGAATGGTTAGCCGTCAACGCAAAACAAACGGACGTAGAAAGTTAAATTCATTCTTAATGTACATTATTAGTATCTTAGTATAAATTGCAGGAATTGACAGTATAGTGACAGATTAACAACAATACGAAGTATAAACACTCATATTTTTCCCGTGATCCAGAGGTCTCGGGTTTCATTACCGGGCCGGAATTCTGTTGAGTTCTTCTTACAAGAAATTCTTAATAGCAGCTCGGAGCACGGTAGATGGCAGTGTTGCTTGCCAGTGCCTCGGAGAGCACGTTAAGCCGTCGGTCCCGGTTGTTATAAATCCATGGCAATCGTTATTGGGAAGTCAGTGCCCTCAAATAGACTGACATTTTTTTTTACATGTGGAAATCCCCTCGGAATCGAACCGACTAAAACCACACGGTGTGCCACTCTGCGCCTGAGACGGGAGGAATCCGGGAACCGCTTTCTTACGCCATCGGGACCCCTTCCAGCGCCTGCCCGCACTGAAGCGGGCTCCGTTGTCTGATGGTGAAACTCTCAATTTAGGCGACGTATGGCACAAGCGTAACGTTGCCCCCTCGCGGCTGGCCTGTGAAGCGGATGGAGGAGAAAAACCCGTCCCGCCCATCCGCGGCCACACTCAGGGCGGCATGAGGCGGTGGTAGGCGCGCCTCCGCCGCCCGGTTCGCCGGCGACGGATCGGGTCCGAGTGGAGGTCGTCTTCCCAGGCCTCCTCCGCCGCCTCCTTCTGCGAGATGACTTCCTCGCAGAAGGTCGCGACCGCGTTAAGACTGATCTCGCCCCCGGCCATGGAGCGAACGACGGCCGGCAGCGATAGATCTCCTCCGATGACTGCAGTGAGGGCCCGGCGCTGCGGTGCCCAAGAAATTTACTGGCAACTAGTTCAACCTTCGAATTCAGTTCATGCTCAGGGTTGGGAAGTCTGATGCCAGGTGCTCTATGTAAAAACTGATATTCATCTACTCAACCGGTAAAACCGGTTGAACTAGTAGCCGACCCCAAATCTTGGGAATAATAAAGGCTAGGAAGATGATGATTTATATCTGTACCCATAACCCAAGCTCTGCTTAGCTTGGGACTAGATGGCGTTGTGTGTTAGATGTCCGAAATAATTATTTATTTATTAGTAGGACTACTCTCACTCATTTCGATACCACTCAATGTTCAACATATCCATGTGGATATGTTGAACGTGTAAAATGTCAAATGATGAGGGAAATTTATTAAATAAAATAAATAACATACTATTACAATGATACCAAACTAATCCTGGATTAATACAAAAGATAATTCAAATAAAAAAAACGTATAGATAGTTTCGGAGTTGATTGTGAGCAACAACGTGACACTAGAGTTATATTTATCAGATATCCTACTAATATTTTAAATCCGAAAGTTGGTAAGTATGGATGGATATTTGTTAGTCTTTCGCGTAAAAACTGCTTTATCGATTTGTATGAAACTTTACAGTAATATATCTTATACACCAGAATAACACATAGGATACCAATTGCCGCGATAACCGACATATACGCGGGCGGAACCGCGGGCAAAAACTAGTATTATAAACGCGAAAGTTTGTAAGTATGGATGGATGTTTGTTACTCTTTCACGTAAAACTACTCAACGGATTTGGATGAAACGTTACAGTAATATAGCTGATACATTAGAATAACACATAGGCTACTATTTGCCGCGATAACAGACATATACGCGGGCGGGGCCGCGGGCATAAACTAGTATTATAAGCGCGAAAGTTTGTAAGTATGGATGGATGTTTCTTACTCTTTCACGTAAAAACTACTGAATGGATTTTAATGAAACTTTACAATAATATAGCTTATACGTCAGAAAAACACATAGACTACAATTTATAAAGATACAATTNCCCTCTCTTAATAAGAGAACCGAGCCCAGCAGTGGGACATTATGGATTGTTGATTGAAGTGATTCTGCTCTGCTTAGGGAAAGTATGACCAGAATTCACGAGTCACCATACTCATTGCAGGCAACGTAACAATGCATCATGGTGACTCAAGCTATAGCGGCCTATTGATGGGCTTCTGCATTATTTGGTCTTCGGTATCACATTTTAGGCTGGTCTTCTGTGAGATGGTAGTTCCGCACCGGTTGAGCCTGCCGGTTCGCGCTGAATGTATTTTCAACCAGTGTCTAAACTACTGCACAGATTTTAATGAATCCGGTGTCAATAAAATACATAGGCTATATAAGTTTTATCAAAAGTGTTTACGTAATCGAGTTATACTGTTTTAAAGTTAGTTTACTTCTATTTGAAACTATTACCGTTCCTTTTGGCTTCACCGCAGTCGGGTAAAAAAGAAGTGCAAAGAATGTATAACTGACATGGCAAATGTAGTCATGTCCTAAATATCATTAAAAAAATGAAATCCTGATTGAAAAATAGTGAGTTGAGGTTAGGAGTATGACAATTTGTACGACTCATTCTCATACCTACCAAAAATATACAAAAAAAACCATTAAATTCCTTCTTTTTTGTCGCCGGCCTAGGCCTCTCTTTACATTGTATTGTGTTCAAAGATTATCAACACATTATATTGTATATTATTTGATAACTATTTCGAATCCATGTTTCTGAGCGCGGGTCATTTGTCACGATCGATGCACCTCATAAATTGTATGATTCATTGATTTCACTGACACTGTTATCTTTTAGTTGTCTGGCCAAAATGTCACTAGGTCAAGGTCAATGTCGGTAGAAAGAAATGACGATTAGTTATGACATAGCCATCCTAAATACAGTAAAATAAACCAGTGTAATAATTGTTTTCACGAGAATTAACGCGATTTAAAGGTATTACGGATTCGAGGAAGGAGCCTTACGATTCAGCCTATGACCACGGCCTGTGCATCCAGGTCGAAACGTCAAGCAAATCAGATGTATGTAAAACCTTTTTTTTTTTTTGTAAAGACAACTCCCGCATTATGAATTATGAATATACATTCCTGTGTCGCGGGGATCTTTACAAACATACATNGCGCTTCCACGGTGGCGAAGCCAGCACGTGGAGCCTCCAGCCGCGAAGACCAACGAGCCATCGTGTCTCGACGGGCGGCTTCACGCCACTCGCGTACCTCTCCGCCCGGAATTCAGCCACCCGTCGATAAACTTCGGCGAGCACCTCCACCTCCAAATCCCACGGGGGTGTTCCGGCCAAGGCGCACGCCGCCTCGGTCGACACCGTGCGTTATCCGCGTATGGCTCTGACCGCCAATACCCTCTGAGGGCGCCAGAGGCGCGCCTTATTCTGGGCGGTCAGAGCCGACGCCCACACCGGTGCGCCGTACAGCGCCATCGATACCCATAACACAAGCTCTGCTTAGCTTGAGACTAAATGACGTTGTGTGTTAGATGTCCGAAATAATTATGTATTTATTACTAGGACTACTCTCACTCATTTCGATACCACTCAAAGGCAGAGAATGTTCAACATATCCACATGGTGTAAAAGATCAAATGATGAGGGAAATTTATTAAGTAAAATGAATAACAGACTATTACATTGATATCAAACTAAGCCTAGATCAATACAAATGATAATTCAAATAAAAAAAAAACGGGTAGATAGTTTCCGAGTTGATTGTGAGCAACAACGTGACACGAGAATTATATTTATCAGATATCCTACTAATATTTTAAACGCGAAAGTTGGTAAGTATGAATGGATATTTGTTAGTCTTTTTGGATGAAACTTTACAGTAATATATCTGATACACCAGAATAACACATAGGATACCAATTGCCGCGATAACCGACATATACGCGGGCGGAACCGCGGGCAAAAACTAGTATTATAAATGCGAAAGTTTGTAAGTATGGATGGATGTTTGTTACTCTTTCACGTAAAAACTACTCAACGGATTTGGATGAAACGTTACAGTAATATAGCTGATACATTAGAATAACACATAGGCTACTATTTGCCGCGATAACAGACATATACGCGGGCGGGGCCGCGGGCATAAACTAGTATTATAAGCGCGAAAGTTTGTAAGTATGGATGGATGTTTCTTACTCTTTCACGTAAAAACTACTGAATGGATTTTAATGAAACTTTACAATAATATAGCTTATACGTCAGAAAAACACATAGACTACAATTTATAAAGATACAATTCATACAATATATATTTGTACCGCGGGTAACCGTTGGGCTCAGCTAGTTACTTACGTAATAATTTAAACCATAATGTCCCACTGCTGGGCTCGGGAATGGTATATTCTCCACATATTACGTGGTTTACTTTACAATAGGAAGTACCTGGATGAACGAATTTTGCTCAGTAAACTTTCTTAAAATGAATCCTAGCTAGATCAATTTATTGATACCGAAATCTTTTGACACCACTCACACAAAAATACTACAAGCCTTTGAGGCTCTAGAGAGTGCCTTAAAAAAATACATCATAACCCTCCTACTTTCGCAGTAGGCATGGTAATTTTATTATTTTATAGATATATTCGCGCTCATAGCTTAGTTGCACTCGGTGATTAGAAACAATTACCGAGAGTAAGCAATGACGGCGCGGTAAGTACCTAGATGGGTGACCGCAGGTGCATGTTACCATGAGCGTCTCTGTGATTCGGAGGTCACGTTATTCAGTCGGTCCCGGTTGTTATCGTAGGATAACAGTCGTGAAGCTTAGTTGGAGGCCTTTGAGCTGATTAAAAACATCCAACGGGAAGATTTACGTAGCCACAACGTAGTCTTGCCAGTCCCCAACCCGCACTTGGCCAGCGTGGGGACGTATGGCTTTAACCCTCTCTTGAGAGGAGACCCTTGCCCAACAGTGGGACATTATGGATTGTTGACTGATGGTAATTTTATCGTGAGAGAGCCACGCTTCGGCATGAATGGGCCGGCTCGACCGTATTGATACCATGGCCTCGCAGAAAACCGGTGTGAAACAGCTTTTGCGCTGTTTTTCATCAAGTGCGTGAGGATACAGAAGGCCCATACCCCAATCCCTGCTCCTATCCTCCTCCCTATCCCGCAAAGGCCAGCAACCTCTGGTGTCATTTACCATCAGGCGATAAGCCTGCTCGTTTGCCCCCAATTCCATAAAAAAATGCAAACAAACAATTGTTAAATATTTTTCTTAACTGTTATAAATAAAGATCAATTTTTATCAAGTTTTATTTGCAATATCTTATGCTAAGCCGGTTTAAACCGATTATAGACGTTGACGAAATGAATTATGCGAATTTTTCGCATAATTCATTTATTACTGTGATTATTGTCCTCTACCCTTGTTCCTAAGACACAGAAAGGCATTCATTTTACCTTTTATTTATGGATTAGGGGCAAACTAGCAGACGTATCGCCTGATAGTATGCGAAAACCGCCGCCCATGGACACCCGTAACACCAGAGGCATCACAAGTGCGTTGCCGGCCTTGGGGGATGGGGAAGGGGATGAGGGGAAGGGTTAAATTATGGGCCCCTCACTCACTCGGTGTTTCACACCGGTTTTCTGTGAGGCCGTGGTATCACTCCGGTCGAGCCGGCTCATGCATGCCGAAGCGTGGTCCTCCCTACCTATACTAACACACCACAAGAATAGAACTCTACACTGGGAAGAGACGTAGAGGAAGGCCTGTAAACAGATGGGAAAACGATCTGCCGATGGGATGGAGAAGGACTGTGCTAGACCGATACGAGTGTAGGGAACAGAGTGGAGGGACAGAAGACATCCTGACCTGGTTACTGATGCTAGTTGAACATATACCACCTATATTACCAACTGGCTATACCGCCGTATTACGCGCGATTATTGTTGTACCTTTTGCTTTCTCGGACAAAGCTTATCTAAAAAAAAGTTGCGTATGTTACTCCTTATTACATCAGCTATCTGCCAGTGAAAGTCATGTCAAAATAGGTTAAAGTCGTTCCTGGGATTAGCCGGAATAAGCAGGCAGCCAAAAATTGAACGATATTTTGGTATTCGTACCGTGTATTATACATACGTATGCATGAAGTTAAAAACGGTTATTTTAATATTTCAAACTGAAACTCCAATTTTATTTATTTGTATAGACTTACTATTTATTCGATTTCGGCGCCAAAACGGTTTAATATTTCCTGGGGCTACTCGAATGTCATCACTCGGTGTAGACACTGCTGTGGATCCTGGTGTACAGGAGTTACAGTATGATATAGTGGGAATAGACTCATACACTTTTTAAAACTCCCACGAAATTCGGGAGCTAGTCACCTGTAGGCTGTGAGAACTTGAGGATTAACGAAAGAAATAATCGTACTCATGACATAATTTTTTGCTCTGGGTGGAGGAAACAACGACCTTCGGCTTGACTACTGTCGTAAATAGCCACTATATCAATATGCCTGCACCTACTTTATTGTACTTCATAAATAAATTCAATTAACTATTATCTTATCACTAACACTGCAATAAATCGATGAATAAAATAATGCTAATCCGGATAAAACCAATATCTACCGCAATTTTGAGACATTTTGTTTACGTGGGACACGGTAGTGGCATTACTCGCGAACTTACAAGTTGATTTTCCAGCACGATCCTTGGGCCGAGGGTTTTAGGCGGTGGTTTCAATTTGGTTTTTTTTTTTTGCTAATGAAGATCGAAAATAACTTTGTGCCATTAAGAATGCAGAGTATCAGCAACCCTTTTCACCCCGTGGATGTCTCGAGAGCCGACTAAGGGAGCCAAATTAATAGAATGATAATAAATGCTCTGATAGCGAATAACGAAATGTAAAAAACGAAGGGTGTTAAGAACTATAGAATTGAAGTCATCGTGACGATATCCAGGTAGAATATATCTTGTTCGCGTAGGAAAGTTATGTTATCCATCGGATGGCGTAAGAAAGCGGTTCCCGGATCTCTCCCGTCTCAGGCGCAGAGTGGCACACCGTGTGGTTGTAGTCGGTACGATTCCGACACACCGCCCCGCCGCAAACCTCGGTGGGATGAAGGCCTGAGGGGGTTTCCACAAGTAAAAAAAAAAAAAAAAGTTATATTTTATCCAGCATATATCCTACTAATATTATAAACGCGAAAGTTTGTAAGTATGGATGGACGTTTGTTACCCTTTCAAGTAAAAACTACTGAATGGATTTTAATGAAACTTTACAATAATATAGCTTACACATAGGCTACAATTTATTAAGATACAATTAACACAATATCATTGTACAGCGGGTAACATCGCGGGGCATAGTATATTGATATAGGTAAGCTGGCTCGGTATACTTTTGCAAATCTGTCGGTCATCTTAAATAACTTTCGACTTTGACAAGGGTATGATTTAGACCTAGATTTTGAAAAAGCAATAGGGAACATGCATACATTTTTTATTAGTTTTAAATATTTTTTTGTTTTCTAGATTCTTCATTGTCTACAAAATATAATTAAAAGGTATTTCTTTCATTTAGTGGTTATTTAAATCCAGAAAATCCTACTTATATTTGACGGATGTTTGTTACTATTTCACGTAAAAACTACTTAATGGATTTTCATTAAATTTTACAATAATATAGCTTACACAGGCTACCATTTATAAAAATACAATTCACAGAATATCTTTGTTCCACGGGTAACGGGCTCAGCTAGTATATTGTTATAGGTAAACTGGCTCGGTATACTGTTCCAAATCTGTCGGTCATCTTTAATAGCTTTCGACTTTGACAAGGGTTTGATTTTGACCTAGATTTTGAAAAAGCAATAGGGAACATGCATAATTTTTTATTTGTCTCAATATTAGTATTAGAAGGCCGGCAATGCACTTGTGACGCCTCTGGTGGGCCATGGGCGGCGGTAATCGCTTACCATCAGGCGATACCTCTGCTCGTTTGCCCACTATTCCGAAATATAGTCAATCAATCAATCAATCAACAACCCATAATGTCCCACTACGCGCTCGGGTCTCCTCTCAGGAGAGGGTTAAGGCCATACGTCCCCACGGTGGCCTAGTGCGGGTTGGGGACTGGCAAGACAACGTTGTGGCTACGTAATCTTGCCGTTGGATATTTTTAATCGGCCCAAAGGCCTCCAACTAAGCTTCACGACTGTTATCCTATGATAACAACCGGGACAAATCACGGAGAGGCTCATGCTGCCGTCCATCCACGTACTGACCGCGCCGTCGTTGCTTACCTATAAATATAGTATTGACACCTATTTTCGTAGATGGCGACATCCACTTTAATAAACATATGACAGCCATTTTTAATGTAAATGCTCATTAAGTAAATACTTATGATATGTTTGGGATTCTACCGAAGTAGCTCTACCCTGTCTAATAGAAAGCATAAGCAGAAACCAAGAGTTAGTTTCAATCAATCAATCAACAACCCATAATGTCCCACTGCTGGGCTCGGGTCTCCTCTCAGGAGAGGGTTAAGGCCATACGTCCCCACGCTAGCCAAGTGCGGATTGGGGACGGATTGGGAAGAGTTAGTTTGTTTGCGTTAAATACGCTCCGAAACTACTGAACCGATTTGAAAAATTCTTTCACCATTAGAAAACTTAATTATCCCCGAGTAACATAGGCTATATCACATTTGCAAAAAGAGTTAGGATTCCGTATGAAAACTTCGATACTTGGTCAAATGTAAAAAATGTTAAAATTTATAATATTCAATTTTTTGTGTAAATATCGATATCTACCCGTGCAGTGCCGGGACTGACTGCTAATCGTACGTTTATTTCTAACTACCTACCAATGGTAAAGTACAAATGGTGCAGTATTAATTACAAGTGATAATGAAAATTATTATTCTTCCTATTGGTGTCATAAGAGGCGCGACTAAGGAAACGACTACGGAGGACAACACTAGTTGTACAGCAAAGAGAATGAAAACTTGAAAAATCCCTATGCAAAACCCGTCTAGCAATCGTTGTGTATTGGGTACTAGAATAAAATAATTCGTGACAATCGATATAACACACCAAGACACCGAAACCACGTGTTTTTTAAATACTATAACACTGAAATAAAGAATGAAAAAATAATACACAACAATTTTTACTTTTTTTAAAAGGTTAATTTAAAAAAGAACATGACATCGTGTTCTTAGCACGCGGCGTCCGATTACTTTAATTTTAAACAGAAAGCCATTTTTAATTAAATCGATTTATGTGAGAAATGGAATTTGAAATCAGCTTGTGACAGTAACCTTGAAAATTGGGTAGGTTAAATAATTAATTTAATACAATATGAAAACTGATTTAACAGTAATTTTAAGTAAATTTCAACATATGTTTCATTTTCTTTGATACATTTTGTGTATGTTAATTAAAAAAAGCATTTAAGACGTCAGAGATAAGAATCCAAACAGAATGTATGTAATTTATTCCTAAAGATAGGTCTATAAACTAAAAAAAGACTAAATACATGGGAATTAATCTTTGTAAGAGATATTTACGTAAGTATTAAGTGAAAAAGCAAAATATCTTACCTTAATTTCCTTTTCTTGCTACGACGCTGTCAAATATTTTTTAACATCGCCCAATAAAACTTCTCACAAAATATATAAACATACTTCATTTGGCTTTTTTCATTTATAAAGTCATTTATCTACTACAAAATACCCACGTTTTAACAAAAATAATCGCCTTCTGAACACCACGAGCTGTCACATTTCTAATGTGTTTATATTCTGTGGCGCTACTGTCGCGTGACTTCTTTTCGAACTAATAATTGATTATTCTGTTTTAGGATTTAAAATTTATATAATTTTAGTTGTTATCCCGTTTTTTTATCTTATTATCTTAGGATCAATACAAAAAAGTTTTCTTCAGGAAGAAAATGGGTCTAAGTGCCACTATGTAAAACCTTTCTTCTGTCCACATATTTTTAGGATGAGTAATCAATACTATGACGTCAAAATCAAGCCATTGAACAAAGCCATACAAGTAATACTTGCTACTACATAATTAATTATTGTATAGTAACGTTAGATTTCAACCTATTATGTAATCTATTACGGATTCTATACAATAAAGTAGTATAATTGGATTTATATGAAGTTAGTTCAGAGATTACATATAAATTATTAATTTATGTTTGTGTTACACACATATGTAATTGAAGATTTATTAAGTAATTAAAAATATTAAATAATCAGTCGTAGCCTGTTTTNCGCTCATGCTACCGTCCATCCACGTACTGACCGCGCCGTCGTTGCTTACCTATAAATATAGTATTTACACCTATTTCCGCAGATGGCGACATCCACTTTAATAAACATATGACAGCCATTTTTAATGTATGTAAATGCTCATTTAGTAAATACTTAGTTATGTTTGGGATCCTACCGAAGTAGCTCTACTCTGTCTAATAGAAAGCTTAAGCAGAAACCAAGAGTTTGTTTGCGTTAAATACGCTCCGAAACCAGTGAACCGATTTGAAAAATTCTTTCACCATTAGAAAACTTAATTATCCCCGAGTAACATAGGCTATATCACATTTGCAAAAAGAATTAGGATTCCGTATGAAAACTTCGATACTTGGTCAAATGTAAAAAATGTTAAAATTTATAATATTCAATTTTTTGTGTAAATATCGATATCTACCCGTGCAGTGCCGGGACTGACTGCTAATCGTACGTTTATTTCTAACTACCTACCAATGGTAAAGTACAAATGGTGCAGTATTAATTACAAGTGATAATGAAAATTATTATTCTTCCTATTGGTCTCATAAGAGGCGCGACTAAGGAAACGACTACGGAGGACAACACTAGTTGTACTGCAAAGAGAATGAAAACTTGAAAAATCTCTATACAAACCCATCTGGCAAGCGTTGTGTATTAGGTACTAGAATAAAATAATTGGTGACAATCGATATAACACACCAAGACACCGAAACCACGTGTTTTTTAAATACTATAACACTGAAATAAAGAATGAAAAAATAATACACAACAATTTTTACTTTTTTTAAAAGGTTAATTTAAAAAAGAACATGACATCGTGTTCTTAGCACGCGGCGTCCGATTACTTTAATTTTAAACAGAAAGCCATTTTTAATTAAATCGATTTATGTGAGAAATGGAATTTGAAATCAGCTTGTGACAGTAACCTTGAAAATTGGGTAGGTTAAATAATTAATTTAATACAATATGAAAACTGATTTAACAGTAATTTTAAGTAAATTTCAACATATGTTTCATTTTCTTTGATACATTTTGTGTATGTTAATTAAAAAAAGCATTTAAGACGTCAGAGATAAGAATCCAAACAGAATGTATGTAATTTATTCCTAAAGATAGGTCTATAAACTAAAAAAAGACTAAATACATGGGAATTAATCTTTGTAAGAGATATTTACGTAAGTATTAAGTGAAAAAGCAAAATATCTTACCTTAATTTCCTTTTCTTGCTACGACGCTGTCAAATATTTTTTAACATCGCCCAATAAAACTTCTCACAAAATATATAAACATACTTCATTTGGCCTTTTTCATTTATAAAGTCATTTATCTACTAAAAATTACCCACATTTTAACAAAAATAATCGTCTTCTGAACACCACGAGCTGTCACATTTCTAATGTGTTTATATTCTGTGGCGCTACTGTCGCGTGTCTTCTTTTCGAACTAATAATTGATTATTCTGTTTTAGGATTCAAAATTTATATAATTTTTGTTAGTATCCCGTTTTTTATCTTATTATCTTAGAATGAATACAAAAAAGTTTTCTTCAGAAAAAAAATAGCTCTAAATTTCACTATGTAAAACCTTTCTTCTGTCCACATATTTTTAGGATGAGTAATCAATACTATGACGTCAAAATCAAGCCATTGTACAAAGCCATACAAGTAATACTTGCTACTACATAATTAATTATTGTATAGTAACGTTAGATTTCAACCTATTATGTAATCTATTACGGATTCTGTACAATAAAGTAGTATAATTGGATTTATATGAAGTTAGTTCAGAGGTTACATCTAAATTATTAATTTATGTTTGTGTTAAACACATATGTAATTGAAGATTCATTAAGTAATTAAAATTTTTAAATAGTCAGTCGTAGCCTGTTTTTGATAACTTCAGATAGTTGCTGCAAGCTGAATTATCAAGTCGTTTATATAAAATTTTTAATTTATTTCAGTGACATCTGTTGGGTACATCAAGGAACAGTAAAAAATGATTTTACTCTTAGTTATCTAGTAACCGTACGTGATAGCCAAAATTTAAAAAAAAACAATTTTTTTTTAATTTTTGAACATTTGAAATGATTTTGTTTCTAAGAAAAAAATTATCAACATTAAAATATTTTTAATAACAGAATCAATTTTGGACGTTTATAAAAATATTTATGGGTTTTAGAAACGTACTATTAAATTTTTTTTCTTTGTTAAATATGACATTTTTCATTTCTTTTCACAACTTAACTCATTTGAAATTGTTTGTTTTGGGAACTACTAAGCTAGCGAATGGAGTAGTTTCTATTAAAAAATGTAGAGGGCGCTATTATAAATATACGATAAAGAGTAACAGAGATAGGACTAGTATTACAGATGTCAACACAAGTTTACAGTACAGACACGGGGAAGGAAAATTGTTCCGAGTGAACAAATGCCATGAATTTTTAGTAGAAAATATTTCATGTCGTACCGTTTAACTTGTGTTGACTCTGGTGCATAATGCTGTCTCATACAGACACGTACATTGGAAAGTGACGCAAGATTTATAGGATTTCTGTCCTACAGTTTCATTCGCGCAATGTTTTTGTTACCGCCTACTGTATGAGTGCCTTGTGAAGACTCTTGTTTTAAAAATATGACTGAATATGAATTAAATATTGTATTATTCAGATATTTGAAGCACTGTGTCGTATAATACGAGTGTTCAATGATGAATAATGTCTTAGTTAACGTGTTTTAGTCGGAATCAGTGTTTGTTTGTGTATTTTATTGATTTTATGTATCTTTATTGTTACGAGTCGGTTAACCGAAGTGATATACAAATTGGTTTTAAGAGTTAAAACAGGTAAATATTATATAAAGGAAGCTTGGTTGATTTATATATGATTTTTAATTTTAGTACTCCTGTAATAAACACAAAGACACGGAAATGCAATTGTGCAATTTTGATTCTGGATAGCTCTAGGTTTGCAAGAAAGCGATTTTCCTTTGTTGTTTTTTTATATACTAGTAGTGGATAAAAGAGAATTTTGCGTTTGTGTTTCTCATTAAATGTTCCATGGTTAGATAATTGCTAAGTTTAACTAACTAACTTTAATAATTAAGTACAGCAGGAATAATGTGAGGTGAGATATACTCCTGACTACCTTCCTTTTTTTGTTTGGAAATCCCCTCGGATACCACCGACTGGTAGTTATGTCGGACTCGAACCGTCTAAAAACCGCACACCATCTCGGGTACTAGAAGCCGGGGAACCAGGTGTACCCTCGGAAGGAAACACCTGGAACCCCGACCCACTGTTTGTAGGTGGCCCCCTCCTGTGTAGGAACCCTCGCGTCGTTCTGTACAGAAAAGGCCGCGAGCACTTTATAGGGCTCGCGCCGCCACCCCGGCCTGCTTCTGCTAGGGTGATAGGTGGCCTCACCTGTCACCCTCAGGCTTGCGCTTTTGAAGGACTCCTACCCAACTCCCGCGCCTCCTTGCGCCACTGATAAAAAGCCGCGAGGGCTCTCGCCTACAGGTCCCATGATGCAGTCCCGGCGCCTCTGGGAAGCGAATACAGTTATGATATGTCTGTTTCGTTAAAAAACGTCTGTCTGTCAACGGCTATTCTCCCAAACGGATGGACCGATTTCGAACTTTAGCTGACGTATTTGAGCTAAAGTTGTTAGTTGTTGAGTGTAGTTGTTTGTCTCGGGCACAACTATTTACAATTTATAATTAAATAAAACATTTGAAAAGTAATAGATCTACTTAAGCATAATAAGTACAAAATATTAATATCATTATTTATTTTTCCCGAAACAATTTCTCAAACTTGGTTGGGATCGGCTTAAACCTTACCTCGATTTTTTTACTGGACCGACTGCCATAAGAAGTCTGTTTTGAGGGGGAGGTGGGTCACCGGGGACATGACCCCCTCCAAAACTCGTAATTTTTTGCAACTGCTACTACAAGGAGTTGGGTTATTTGTCTCCGTTATTCTCACTTACTCGGCGAAACACAACGCAAGCGCTGTTTCACACCGGTTTTCTGTGAAACCGTGGTATCCAGCCCAGTCGACCCGTCCCATTCGTAACGCAGCGTGGTTCTCCCACGGTGATTATTCGGATTTTCGAATATCCGAATCCCTTACAACAACAATTAGTCCGGTTAATCGTGTTTCTACTATACACATTATGGCAGAAGAAATCCGAGGATTACAAAGACTCCCATTCCGTTCCGAAACCGAGCCTGGAGGCTAGTTTTTAATATTAAGACCTGAAATCAATTTTCCAAGATCATCAAGCGTAAATTTCTTCATGTAATAGTTGTATCTCATTTTGTCCCCAGTTGTGATCCAAAATGAAGACGAAACTGACTTCCGTGTCGTACCTGGGATTCACTGCAATGGACAGGCGCTTCTCCAACGCCATGCTACCCTGGCTTTTGAGAGAGATTCGAGCCACGGGTATTAGAAATAAGGTAGAAATTTAAATGAAGTCTTGTTGCTTACACATTGACGTAGCTTTGTTTTTCAAATTCAGTAAAATACTACTATTAGGACGATTTTTCAATACAAGCTTCGGTTTAGTTTATTCTTATTTACATACATAATGTTGTTGTTAATTTGAAGTAAAATTGCCATCATTAATAACGAAGATTCTTAGGAATAAGAAAATAAATTATTTTAATGATGTCCATGGCTTAATAAATCCTTGTATATATAACCTAAATCACGGAAACGGCTCGAACGATTTTCATTAAATTTAGTGTGAAGGGAGCTTCGGATCCAGCTAGTATTCTTTATTGGAAAATTTACCAAACAAATAAAACCGAGCAGTGCTCAGTCTTTCAGGTACTGGTTTTTAAATTGAGATATTTTTACAGCTCAGTATAGCTGTTGAAGATGGGTGTCTCAAGGCCTATAACGGGAACTTTGAGCCCGTCATTGTCCACAGACTGGTTGATATCATTCGGTGAGTGTAAATTAGTACCTAATATATTATATTATAAAAGAGGAAGGTGGCTGACTAAGATACCCAGAGATCAACGCACAGCCCAAACCGCTGAACCTAGAATCATGAAATTTTGTATGTAGGTTCTTTATATAACTTAAGTGAGCACTAAGAAAGGAATTTTGGAAATGCCACTCTTAAGTAAGTAAAATAGGGGTTGGAAATAGCTATTTCCAACCCCTATTCATCATCATCAACGACCCATAATGTCCCTCTGCTGGGCTCGGGTCTCCTCTCAGGAGAGGGTTAAGGCCATACGTCCTCACGCTGGCCAAGTGCGGCTTGGAGACGGGCAAGAATACGTTGTGGCTACGTAATCTTGCCGTTGGATGTTTTTAAGCCGCCTAAAGGCCTCCAACTAAGCTTCACGACTGTTATCGTATGATAACAACCGGGACCGACTGCTTAACGTGACCTCCGAATCACGGAGACGCTCATGGTATCATGCCACCAGTGGGCACCCATCCAGGTATTGACCGCGACGTCGTTGCTTACCCTCGGTGATTGTTTCTAATCACTGAGTGCAACTGGGCTATGAGTGTCTACTTAGACATATTCTCTACATAGAAAATTAACATTAGGGACTAAATTTAGTTGGTTATCAATAGAGAGGAAGGGATGAAAAAATGTATAAAAATTTATTTAATTTTGTAATTATCATGACTCTTTTTCGATAGACGAGCCATCACAGATGTGTTTATATTACTTTAAACAATTTCAAAAATATCAGTTTGATTTGGCTATCAAAGGGGTGTAAGTCGATCTTCACATATTTGGGAAGTCTTTAATTATCTTGCCCTGTTATGTAATATTTGTGTTCAAACAATTACATTAGCAAGCTGAAGTGGCAGTGGGCTGGCCACATTTGCCGAAGAACCGATAACCGTTGGGGTAAACGGGTTCATGAGTGGAGACCGCGTCTCGGCAAATGTAGTGTAGGACGTCCACAGGTCAGGTGGAGAGATGATTTGCGCAAGACGGCTGGCAGGAGCTGGATGCGAGAAGCCATAGATCGAACTAAGTGGCGTGAAATTGGAGAGGCCTATGTCCAGCAGTGGACTGCGATAGGCTGATGATGATGATGATGATGAATTACCTATTCTTGGGAAAAATAATGTTTATACTGCGCATTAAACAAACAAAGCCAGCAACATGTTGTTATAACACAGAATGCATGGCGAAAGAGTGATAAGAGCTTCAAATAATTTCTTAGTTTATGTGTGTTTAGTGAAGTTACTAAGACAAGAGTGACACAGATTTGTTTTAAGGATAATACTTTATTTATAAAGATTTTTTGAAAAAACCTTTAAGCCCTTTCTTTTGATACCCATTGGGTTGTTGAGAAATATGTAAGCCGTCATTTTGACGCGGCGGCCATTTTCGATTAACAATAATACCGATTATAGCCAATTGCATTGTCATCTAACTAACGGGACTTTTCAAATGTCAGCTCAATTGAATTTTGGGAAGTGGATCAAATTTAACTTGCAAGATTTGATTACAGACAAACATCGGGACAGATGAAACTAATCAAAAGCTTGTAACAACCAAGATTTCCCCACTATGCGGTGCATGTCATGTTACACTTCAGACGTTTTAATTATTAAGCAAGCTACGTCAGTATGGGTCTAAGATTCGGATAATTTTGACAATTTTTGCAATTTTGACTTTTATCATCATCACTGTATTAACATATTAGACTAGTTTTTTTCCCGCGGCTCCGTCCGCGTATATGTCGGTTATCGCAGCAAATAGTAGCCTATGTGTTATTCTAATGTATCAGGCATATTATTATTCGTTTTTACGCGAAAGAGTAACAAACAGCCATCCATACAAACTTACGCATTTATAATATTAGTATAGATAAAACAGTAATAATTATATTTTGCTTTCATTTCCTTTGGAATTAACTATACTCAGAACAGTTACTTTATTGGAGTCTGTAATATATACCGTCTTTTTTGATGAAATGCCAACCAGCTAACTATTTCTGCCAATGTCAAATGTTTAAAGTCTTCAAATCGCAAGTCGAAGACTAAACATTTAGTAGTCTTCGTCATGATGAAAATAATGATGAAACCTGTGGATGAGATGAAATGGGGAACGTCTTTCGAAAAAATAAAAGCGATCTCCTGCGTCAATGTATTCTTCTTCTTCTTTTGATGAGATGGCAACCAGCCGGATCAGCTATTTCTGCCAATGCCAAGTATTTAACGTCTTCAAGTCTTCGTCGTGATAGAATTAATGATAAAAAATATAAAGATGTGGATGAGATAAAATGGGGACCGTCTTTCGCAAAAACAAAAAACGGTCTTCGCTGCAGTGTGTAATTCTCTGTGTATTTAATTTAATGATAACAGAAAACAAATTCGTTACCATGGAAATGCATACTTGAATGTACTTGTATGTCTGTAAGAAAGTAAGCTTATGGTGGGTTATGATGCAAATTTGTCGATAGTACCTCATTTTCTTGATCCTACATCCTCGCGGATCAGGGAGGATGGATTTTACAGCCCGTCAACAAAGAATAGACAATGGTACTGACCATGTTGTGTAACAAAATTAAAATTCCTCTTTTTTTTTATTGTATAAGGGGCAAACGAGCAGGCGTATCGCCTGATGGTAAGTGATTACCGCCGCCCATGGACACCCGTAACACCAGAGGTGTCACAAATGCGTTGCCGGCCTTTGGGGGATGGGGAGGGGGATAGTGGGAGGATTGGGGTATGGGCCTCCGGTATCCTCACTCACTCGATGAAACACAGCGTAAGCGCTGTTTCACACCGGTTTTCTGTGAGGCCTTGGTATCACTCCGGTCGAGCCGGCCCATTCATGCCGAAGCGTGGCTCTCCCACGGTTAAAACAATATTCCATTCCTCTAACATTCCATTCTTTTATTTGCGTCAATTATTTTCTAGAATATTATTTTATAGTTAACTAATTAATAAACGATTGTATTCTCCAAATTGTGTTAAACCAAAGTACTGCAGCGTCACGCCTCCTTTCTGGTTAAGGCTCGGTTTTACTGTTCATAAAATTTACATTTCTTTGAGGAGTAAACTCTAATAACCGCAAATAGATTTTTGGGTCCAAGACCATGAATACAGGAAAGAGCTCATGTTTTATGTAGTAGGTGTTGAAGAGCTTAACCTTGACATGATTGAACCTAGTTCAATTTGCACTACAAAGGTTTCTTAACCGACTTCAAAAAGGGAAACGTTCTCAATTCCTATGAATAGTTTATTGTGTAAAAACCAAACGATATATTCATAACTAAGTAGGTGGTACTACCCGTTTTGATTATCGTGGGAGAGGCACGCTTCGGCATGAATGGGCCGGCTCGATCGGAGTGATACCACGGTCTCACAGAAAACCGGTGTGAAACAGCGCTTGCGCTGTGTTTCATCGAGTGAGTGAGGATACCGGAGGCCCATACCCCAATCCTCCCACTATCCCCCTCCCCATCCCC
>PKRV01000372.1:99726-110258 GCA_003709505.1 Hyphantria cunea
ATACCCCAATCCAACGCCCCCTATCCCCCTCACCATCCCCTTTCCCCCCAGGCCGCCATAGTGTGGGTCACCATACTGCATTGTTCTTTTTCGCATTGAGGATGGTGACCACCACTCTTGTATTCTGCTCATGTTTTCCATCAGGCAGGGCAGAGTCATTTTGGCAACTTAAATATAAAAAAAAGGTGTCCATGGGCGGCGGTAATCGTTTACCATCAGGCGATACGTCTGCTCGTTTGCACCTTACACTATAAAAAAAAACACGCAACTTCATCTACATCTCCTTCTGCGAAATGGGAGATGTCGTTGCCTGTACCGTTATATATACCGTTGCTACATAGAATTGTCATTCATGGAGTAATTTCTTTAAAAAAAATTTTTTTTTAAAGAACTCCCGTGTTTGGAATATACATTCCTGTGTCGCGGGGATCTTTACAAACATACATGAAACGAACACAAAGTACACCCAGACTTAGAACAATAATTTATGGATCACACTAAGTGTTGTCCCATGTAGGATTTGAACCCACAACACTTGGCGCAGTAGGAAGTGGCATGGCGACCACTGAAACCATTGATTTTAATTTCTAATGTAATTGACCGAATCATTAATTTTACACCATGCAGGGCAAGTCAAGTTCCCGGCAGACCTGAGGAGCTGTTCTACATACTCCTCAATGAGAAGGAGGGTCTTCTCAACTGTTTCCTCTTCCGAGCTGCCACGGTGCTAGAGGCAAGTCTTGTTTTATACTT
Organism: Hyphantria cunea; assembly: GCA_003709505.1. NCBI lineage: Eukaryota > Metazoa > Arthropoda > Insecta > Lepidoptera > Erebidae > Hyphantria > Hyphantria cunea. Next base: position 100,480 of record PKRV01000372.1, read on the forward strand.
ATAATGGATAGAGAACTAGATTCGTATTAGGTCAATCTGAAATAAAAATTGGACTGTCTGTTTGTATATTGATATGGTATATTAAAATAACCGCTTTTTACTAAATACATAATACTATGTACTCGGCACATACACCAATATATTTTTATTTTCAATTTTTGCCTGTCTGTATGCTTGTTTCGGATAATCTCTTGACCGACTAGACCGATTTTGACGGGTCTAACACTCGCAGATAGCTGATGATATAAGGCTACTTGTTTTAGCCTAACTTTGCCCCGTGCCGTTGCCTGTGGTTGTTGGTGTACCACGTATAGTACTGCGGAGCTCAGCTAGTCTTATATATAATTGTATTATGTCATAACAAAATTATCACATTACAAACCAATAGCCTTTAATAACTGGAGATATATCTGTCCTTAAAAAAGAGGTTTTGGCCTGTTATACAACTTTGCCCACATGGCTGGCAAAGAATTTATTCCAAATTTTTTTCTCTTTGAAGTGGCGTTGTCTAGTATTTGCTCCCTTAATCACTTAGCAGTACAAAAATATGGTAAACTTGGAACGAACTTATTTTTTTTACGTGTGGAAACCCCCAACCCTCACCGCACCATTCCCCAACCCGCACTTGGCCAGGTGGGGACTTATGGTCTTAACCCTCTTCTGAGAGGAGACCAGAGCCCAGCAGTGGGACATTATGGGCTATCACGCCATCGAAGATTGCGGCGGGGCGGTGTGTCGGACCGACTAAAACCACACGGTGTGCCACTCTGCGCCTGAGTAGGAAGGGATCCGGGAACTGCTGTTCCCAAACTTTGAACAAACCCTGTAGTAGATCAAAACCTCTTATTTATGGTATAGGTGGCAAACGAGCAGACGTATCGCCTGATGGTAAGCGATTGCCGCCTCCCTTGGACACCCGCAACACCAGAGGCGACACAAGTGCGTTCCCGGCCTTTTAAGAAGGAGTGCGCTCTTTTCTTGAAGGTTTGAAGGTCGTATTGGTCCGTTTTTAAAGTGAATCGTATGTCAGTGGACTGCCAGAGGCCATTGATGATGACGATGGCAATGAACTCGCTGCAAATCTACAAAAGAATTACTAATTACTGGTTTTCTGTTTGACCATGTTTTTATATTAATACCACATGAATATCGATTTTATGGAGTTGAAAACCATTTGCCTGAAGGTCGACCAGTCAATTCTGTCAAATAGATGAACATCAAGTTAAATATATCGATTATCGTTTGTTTTTAGATTAGGTAAACGAACTTGAGAATTATTAAAATATGTAGAGATGGAACGGCANTGAAACACAGCGCAAGCGCTGTTTCACACCGGTTTTCTGTGAAACCGTGGTATCCAGCCCAGTCGACACGTCCCATTCGTAACGCAGCGTGGTTCTCCCACGGTGATTATTCGGATTTTCGAATATCCGAATCCCTTACAACAACAATTAGTCCGGTTAATCGTGTTTCTACTATACACATTATGGCAGAAGAAATCCGAGGATTACAAAGACTTCCATTCCGTTCCGAAACCGAGCCTGGTGGCTAGTTTTTAATATTAAGACCTGAAATCAATTTTCCAAGATCATCAAGCGTAAATTTCTTCATGTAATAGTTGTATCTCATTTTGTCCCCAGTTGTGATCCAAAATGAAGACGAAACTGACTTCCGTGTCGTACCTGGGATTCACTGCAATGGACAGGCGCTTCTCGAACGCCATGCTACCCTGGCTTTTGAGGGAGATTCGAGCCACGGGTGTTAGAGATAAGGTAGAAATTTAAATGAAGTCTTGTTGCTAACAGATTGACATTATGACGTAGCTTTGTTTTTCAAATTTGCTATTAGGACGATTTTTCAATACAAGCTTCGGTTTAGTTTATTCTTATTTACATACATAATGTTGTTGTTAATTTGAAGTAAAATTGCCATCATTAACAACGAAGATTCTTAGGAATAAGAAAATAAATTATTTTAATGATGTCCATGGCTTAATAAACCCTTGTATATATATAACCTAAATCACGGAAACGGCTCGAACGATTTTCATTAAATTTAGTGTGAAGGGAGCTTCGGATCCAGCTAGGATTCTTTATTGGAAAATTTACCAAACAAATAAAACCGAGCAGTGCTCAGTCTTTCAGGTACTGGTTTTTAAATTGAGATATTTTTACAGCTCAGTATAGCTGTTGAAGATGGGTGTCTCAAGGCCTATAACGGGAACTTTGAGCCCGTCATCGTCCACAGACTGGTTGATATCATTAGGTGAGTGTAAAATAGTACCTAATATATTATATTATAAAAGAGGAAGGTGGCTGACTAAGATACCCAGAGATCAACGCACAGCCCAAACCGCTGAACCTAGAATCATGAAATTTTGTATGTAGGTTCTTTATATAACTTAAGTGAGCACTAAGAAAGGAATTTTGGAAATGCCACTCCTAAGTAAGTAAAATAGGGGTTGTAAATAGCTATTTCCAACCCCTATTTGTACTAACATATTAGACTAGTTTATGCCCGCAGCTCCGCCCGCGTATATGCCGGTTATCGCGGCAAATAGTAGCCTATGTGTTATTCTAATGTATCAGCTATATTACTGTAATGTTTCATCTACATCCGTTGAGTAGTTTTTACGTGAAAGAGTAACAAACATCTATCCATACTAACTTACGCGTTTATAATATTAGTATAGATAAAACAGTAATAATCGTTTTTGAATTTATTCCCTTTGGAGCGAACTAAAACTCTGAACAAATACTTTATTGAATTCAGCAATATATCTTCTTCTTTTGATGAAATGGCAACCAACTGACTATTTCTGCCAATGTTAAGAGTTGAAAGTTTTCAAATCTTAAGTTTTCGAGTCTTCAAGTCCTCGTCGTGATGGAATTAATGATAAAAAATATAAAAAATTTAGATGACATGAATTGGGGGGCAGCTTTTGCATAACCAAAAAACGGTCTTCGCTGCAGTGTGTAATTCTCTGTGTGTTTAATTTAATGATAACAGAAAACAAAGTCGTTACCATGGAAATGCATACTTGAATGTACTTGTATGTCTTTAAGAAAGTAAGCTTATGGTGGGTTATGATGCAAATTTGTCGATAGTACCTCATTTTCTTGATCCTACATCCTCGCGGATCAGGGAGGATTGATTTTACAGCCCGTCAACAAAGAATAGAATATGGTACTCACCATGTTGTGTAACAAAATTTAGATTCCTCTTTTTTTTTCTTGTATAAGGGGCACGCGAGCCGACGTATCGCCTGATGGTAAGCGATTACCGCCGCCCATGGACACCCGTAACACCAGAGGTGTCACAAATGCGTTGCCGGCCTTTGGGGGATGGGGAGGGGGATAGTGGGAGGATTGGGGTATGGGCCTCCGGTATCCTCACTCACTCGATGAAACACAGCGTAAGCGCTGTTTCACACCGGTTTTCTGTGAGGCCTTGGTATCACTCCGATCGAGCCGGCCCATTCATGCCGAAGCGTGCTCTCCCACGGTTAAAATAATATTCCATTCCTCTAACATTCGATTCTTTTATTTGCGTCAATTATTTTCTAGAATATTATTTTATAGTTAACTAATTAATAAACGATTGTATTCTCCAAATTGTGTTAAACCAAAGTACTGCAGCGTCACGCCTCCTTTCTGGTTAAGGCTCGGTTTTACTGTTCATAAAATTTACATTTCTTTGAGGAGTAAACTCTAATAACCGCAAATAGATTTTTGGGTCCAAGACCATGAATACAGGAAAGAGCTCATGTTTTATTTAGTAGGTGTTGAAGAGCTTAACCTTGACATGATTGAACCTAGTTCGATTTGCACTACAAAGGTTTCTTAACCGACTTCAAAAAGGGAAACGTTCTCAATTCCTATGAATAGTTTATTGTGTAAAAACTAAACGATATATTCATAACTAAGTAGGTGATACTACCCGTTTTGATTATCGTGGGAGAGGCACGCTTCGGCATGAATGGGCCGGCTCGATCGGAGTGATACCACGGTCTCACAGAAAACCGGTGTGAAACAGCGCTTGCGCTGTGTTTCATCGAGTGAGTGAGGCTACCGGAGGCCCATATCCCAATCCCTCCCCCTTTCATCCTCCCCCCTATCGCCCTCCCCATCCTCCAAAGGCCGGCAACGCACTTGTGACACCTCTGGTGGATACCGGAGGCCCATACCCCAATCCAACGCCCCCTATCCCCCTCACCATCCCCTTTCCCCCCAGGCCGCCATAGTGTGGGTCACCATACTGCATTGTTCTTTTTCGCATTGAGGATGGTGACCACCACTCTTGTATTCTGCTCATGTTTTCCATCAGGCAGGGCAGAGTCATTTTGGCAACTTAAATATAAAAAAAAGGTGTCCATGGGCGGCGGTAATCGTTTACCATCAGGCGATACGTCTGCTCGTTTGCACCTTACACTATAAAAAAAAACACGCAACTTCATCTACATCTCCTTCTGCGAAATGGGAGATGTCGTTGCCTGTACCGTTATATATACCGTTGCTACATAGAATTGTCATTCATGGAGTAATTTCTTTAAAAAAAATTTTTTTTTAAAGAACTCCCGTGTTTGGAATATACATTCCTGTGTCGCGGGGATCTTTACAAACATACATGAAACGAACACAAAGTACACCCAGACTTAGAACAATAATTTATGGATCACACTAAGTGTTGTCCCATGTAGGATTTGAACCCACAACACTTGGCGCAGTAGGAAGTGGCATGGCGACCACTGAAACCATTGATTTTAATTTCTAATGTAATTGACCGAATCATTAATTTTACACCATGCAGGGCAAGTCAAGTTCCCGGCAGACCTGAGGAGCTGTTCTACATACTCCTCAATGAGAAGGAGGGTCTTCTCAACTGTTTCCTCTTCCGAGCTGCCACGGTGCTAGAGGCAAGTCTTGTTTTATACTTATAATGGATAGAGAACTAGATTCGTATTAGGTCAATCTGAAATAAAAATTGGACTGTCTGTTTGTATATTGATATGGTATATTAAAATAACCGCTTTTTACTAAATACATAATACTATGTACTCGGCACATACACCAATATATTTTTATTTTCAATTTTTGCCTGTCTGTATGCTTGTTTCGGATAATCTCTTGACCGACTAGACCGATTTTGACGGGTCTAACACTCGCAGATAGCTGATGATATAAGGCTACTTGTTTTAGCCTAACTTTGCCCCGTGCCGTTGCCTGTGGTTGTTGGTGTACCACGTATAGTACTGCGGAGCTCAGCTAGTCTTATATATAATTGTATTATGTCATAACAAAATTATCACATTACAAACCAATAGCCTTTAATAACTGGAGATATATCTGTCCTTAAAAAAGAGGTTTTGGCCTGTTATACAACTTTGCCCACATGGCTGGCAAAGAATTTATTCCAAATTTTTTTCTCTTTGAAGTGGCGTTGTCTAGTATTTGCTCCCTTAATCACTTAGCAGTACAAAAATATGGTAAACTTGGAACGAACTTATTTTTTTTACGTGTGGAAACCCCCAACCCTCACCGCACCATTCCCCAACCCGCACTTGGCCAGGTGGGGACTTATGGTCTTAACCCTCTTCTGAGAGGAGACCAGAGCCCAGCAGTGGGACATTATGGGCTATCACGCCATCGAAGATTGCGGCGGGGCGGTGTGTCGGACCGACTAAAACCACACGGTGTGCCACTCTGCGCCTGAGTAGGAAGGGATCCGGGAACTGCTGTTCCCAAACTTTGAACAAACCCTGTAGTAGATCAAAACCTCTTATTTATGGTATAGGTGGCAAACGAGCAGACGTATCGCCTGATGGTAAGCGATTGCCGCCTCCCTTGGACACCCGCAACACCAGAGGCGACACAAGTGCGTTCCCGGCCTTTTAAGAAGGAGTGCGCTCTTTTCTTGAAGGTTTGAAGGTCGTATTGGTCCGTTTTTAAAGTGAATCGTATGTCAGTGGACTGCCAGAGGCCATTGATGATGACGATGGCAATGAACTCGCTGCAAATCTACAAAAGAATTACTAATTACTGGTTTTCTGTTTGACCATGTTTTTATATTAATACCACATGAATATCGATTTTATGGAGTTGAAAACCATTTGCCTGAAGGTCGACCAGTCAATTCTGTCAAATAGATGAACATCAAGTTAAATATATCGATTATCGTTTGTTTTTAGATTAGGTAAACGAACTTGAGAATTATTAAAATATGTAGAGATGGAACGGCAGTTGAATTCTGACCGCTATTTTTGTATTGAATGTTGTTTTATCTCACGGAGCTGTCGTCATCGAAGTGGCGTCTTCCATGTACAGCGCAACAGAAATATACTACAGCGCCATCTACCGTAAATACACTGAACTACGTAGTAACGTACTACATGGAGTAACATACTTATCCTGAATCGCGTAATAGAAGTTCTCTTCTCCTAGACGATTACGGCCACGGCGACCAGTCTCAACGGAGATCAGCCAACTACACAGGAGATATTATAGGGCATAAGTGTGTGCGCAAATACAGGTGCACCCTTTTTTTCCCTCTGTCATAATCGGATGGTTAACCGACACGACCAGGGAGAGATCAGGCGCAGGACCGACAGTTTGCGTGCTCACACATGGGGGTTCAGACCCTAATTTTCAAACTCCGAGTTGTTGTTAATTATTTCTGTAATCAGAAAAACACCATAACACTTTTGGCCCGACCCGGGACTCGAACCCTCTGATTATCAGTCGCTTACATACAAACAAACAACATCCCAACATCAGTCTTTGAGCATAAGCCCGCCAGGAATGATCACTTCACCTGGTCGGAGGATCCTCCCTTTGTGTTGGTGGGACATAAAACCCGTTCCTCCACAATCGACAACAGACTTCAGTACTCCATTTCTAGTAATAGACCACTCCTCAGAAAGCTTTGGGCTTCCTATACCACGTTTACCAGGCGGGTTGGAAAATAGTTTGCTTCAATTTTCAATTCTCTTTGTAGTGATGTTGTTCTTGCTCGTCTTTTACGGCACCCACGGGATGAATAGATGTGGTGATCCTTCATATTCTTAATCCGTCACCACACGGAATCTATGTGAATGATAATGAATCGTCGAAACGTATGTACGCGCATAACTTTCGATCGACTGCACCAAATTAGATAATTCTTTTTTCTATGTGTTCGTTATTGTTGGAACAAAGTTTGTATAGAAGAAAATTGAAAGATTAATGTAAAAGTTTTTTTTGCGACTAATAATACTAATAAAAATGTTCAGATATTTTAACACACAACGCCATCTAGTCCCAAACTAAGCAGAGCTTGTACTATGGGTACTAGACAAATGATATTAATACTTATATACTTTTTTTTGTAAATACATACATATTATACATAGAAAACACCCAAACTGCGAAACAAATATTTGCAGATTATATAAATATTTGGTCCGACTCAGGAACCGAACCCGAGACCTCTTGCACAGCAGACGCATTCGCTACCACTGTGCCACAGAGGCAGTCAATCAATCGCAGAAAAAAAACTTCCATGAAAGTAAAAAATGGCGAAATGTTCTCTGGGTCATCTAATCTATACAAATAAATAAATTTGGACTGTTTTTTCGTAAAATTAAAATAACCGCTTTTTACTAAATGCTGAAATGTGTATATATGGTACATATACTAAAATAAAATACCATTTTTACAATTTTTGTTTGTCTGTACTTTTGTTCCGGGATATTTCAGAGAAAGTTTCTTTAAATCGGTTCAGCTGTTCTTGAAATTTCCCGGTAGTAACAGACAGGCAAAAGTTTAAAAATTTATATTTTTATGTACCATAAACATTTTCACATGCATTTAGTAAAACGCTGTTCATTTGAAATATACATATATACTTTTTTTTTTGTAAAATCAACTAAACTCCGATACAAATATTTGTAGATCATACAAACATTTGATCCGACTGGACCTCACGAGTGGAACTGGGCTATGAGGCGCTCATAGCCCAGTTGCACTCGGTGTTTAGAAACAATCACCGAGGCTAAGCAACGACGGCGCGGTCAGTACCTGGATGGGTGACCGCTAGTGGCATGTTATCATGAGCGTCTCCGTGATTCGGAGGTCACGTTAAGCAGTCGGTCCCGGTTGTTATCATAGGATAACAGTCGTGAAGCTTAGTTGGAGGCCTTTGGGCGGCTTGAAAACATTCGACGGTAAGATTACGTAGCCACAAAGTTGTCTTGCCAGTCCCCAACCCGCACTTGGCCAGCGTGGGGACGTATGGCCTTAACCCTCTCCTGAGAGGAGACCCGAGCCCAGCAGTGGGACATTATGGGTTGTTGATGGACCTCACGAACTGCAGCCGCATACGCTACCACTGCGCCACTGAGGCAGTCGATACTATCTACAGATAAACTAACAAGTGTACAATTGATTGGTTAGAGGGGGAGTATGCGTTTGGATAAGAGGGTTGTGGGTTTGATATTCCATCTTAGATATGCCTTAGTGACATAAATGTTGCAAGTTAAAACGCAATAAACGCATACTACAACCTTGGGTTGTATATTTGAATTATTTTTATCAGTTCTTTGTACAAACTTTCCTCTCTGTTTATACTCATACATCACTGTCTCTTTAATGCGATATTAAAAACAAACAAACCTGGGAAGCGGGGTTATGCAATGTCTTCTTGACTTAATTATGTGACTTTCACATAGGCGCTATGTCTATGTGAAATTAATAATTAACATCGCTTCAATATTATTTATTTGAATCATCAATTGAATGCCTCTGTGGCGCAGTGGTAGCGTATGCGACTGCTGTGCTTGAGGTCCCGGGTTTGATTCCCCGCTCGGACCAAATGTTTGTATGATCTGCAAATATTTACCTCGGAGTTTAGGTGTTTTCTATGTATAATATGTATGTATAAACAAAAAAAAGTATGAATGTATTTATATCAGTTGTCTAGTACCCATAATACAAGCTCTGCTTAGCTTGGGACTAGATGGCGTTGTGTGTTAAATGTCCAAAATATCATTATTATTATATGATTATCAATCATCTACAAATAAATAAAATGAAGTTTCTGCTTGTAATTACAAATGAACAACTTTTCAAATATAGACGTATGGCCTTAACCCTCTCCTGAGAGGAGACCCGAGCCCAGCAGTGGGACATTATGGGTTGTTGATTGATTGATTGAACTTTTCAAAATTTGTCTGTCTGTTTTTTTCCGGCTAATTTCTAGAACAGTTGGACCGATTTTAAGAAGACTTTCGCCGTCAGATAGCTGATGTTACATGGTTTAATTTAGGCTACGTTTATTTCGTCTTGAGATGTTGTTCCGTGGCGCTCAGCTAATATATTATTAAACATATACACACTGGCTTATGTATTTACTATATACCCCGCTCGTTTGTATTTAGGTTATTACAATAAGGAATATCTCCATTATAAGTTTCATTGATATCGGTAAAGATTTTTGATATTATATGATACATAGTAATAAGTATAAATTAGGTAAATTACACCTAAACACATAACAAGTCGCCATTTTTATTATCATGTACCTATATACTATAATAAAATTTATGTTACTGCTTACCCGTGAGAGATACACACTTCGACGCGAGTGGGCCAGATCTACCGTAGTGATAGCGCGGGCTCACAGAAAACCAGTGTGAAACAGTGCTGTGTTTTACCGAGTAAGTGAGGATACCAGAGGCCCATTTCTTTTTTTTATCTTTTTTTTTTTACGTGTGTTAACCACCTCGGGCCTTCACCCCTCCTTTG